>JAGFZM010001004.1:153741-171266 GCA_017657215.1 Limnothrissa miodon
AGACTAAGAGGGTGGACAATGTTGCAAAGTTTATCCTCATGTGGCATTTCAAGTAAAGGAACATTGTTGATGCACTATGCTGAAGAATCAGAGAACTTTTTTTCTTCCCTCTCAGGAACTGCCGTGAACTTATAGTCATGGACTGCATGTAATCCAGTGGAGGCACTTTTCTGCCAGCCCCGAACTCTCCAGGGTGGATTTATTGTCCTGAGCTCTGCTGACTGATGAAGAGAGAGAGAGGGGGGGGGGAGAGGGAGTTGCACATTCTATTGCCCTGCAGTATGTCTAACAAGATGAGGACATTCACTGTGCATAGATGCCTGTTGCATAAACAAAACCACGGAAAGATGTTAAAAAAGAGATAGAATAATACCAGTTAGAACTTTGTTTGACTGGCGTTCGGATTCTCTGTTTTTCCTTCTTCTGTGCTTGTGCATGGAGGTTTTGCATTTTGATACCTGTAATTCATTGTGAAAGCCAGCTTTTGTTCTGCGTTCTTATCTCTGTGCCACATTCACCCCATGTATGCGTACCTCTTCCTGAGTCGCATTGTGTACATGAAAAACAAATAATAAAGTGCCATCTCAAGTTTGCAGTCTGCTTTTTAAATAATTTATCCCTGTGTTGCACAATGTTTACTGTTCTCACAAACCAACTGGGAAATATGCAGCCTTGACATTGCGTGTGTGGAGTCTGGAACTCTTGCCTCTGCCGGGAATTACAATGGTGGGTGAGGGGTAGGAGAACAAACCAAAAGGTTATGTTATGATAAATAATAATGTGTCAAATCGACCCATAATGGCGGATAGTGGTGCAAATGTTCTCTTTCGTGCGCAGAAAAGGCTCCATTAAAATGCCTGAGCACTGAAATTGGAAGTGCTTCACGTCAACATCTGTATAAGGAGATGGACAGAGCAAGGTCAGCGGTGAGGGAGATGACGAGCACAATAATGGCTACTTTCTCCATGGCGATACTCACTGGGTGAAGCCAAAGATGGTGGAGAAATGTGTGGGTGATTAGCACATGTAGACCCCCCTCTCTCTCTCTCTCTGTCTCTTTCTCTACATGCCTCAGGAGCGTCGACTCGATCTCCTCCTCCTCCTCCTTCTGTTCATCCTCCTCAGTGCACACTCGAGCGGCAGCCGTGTGATTGGTATGCCGGGCGCCGTTTGCGTTTCCTTTCACGCGGCGGATGGAAATGACGACTTTTCCGCTCCTCTCTTTTTTCTGCCACTCTTCATGCACTCCTGCACTTGAGTGTAACGCCGGAGACAGTAACATGCCAAAAAAAGAAAAGAGAAAAAGAAAGCACACACAGACACAGATGCCATGCTGAAAATAAAACTCATAGGGCCCGTTAATGCACACGGCGCACAGTGCTTTCGTGACTTGCGCAACCTATCATTGCTATTTTGTGCGAGCGCATCATTCTTTTCTCCATCAGAAATGTACGTTGTCAAGATAGCAGATGGCTTTGCGCTCTGTCGGGTGTGTCAGTGAAAAGAAGGGGTGAGGTGCGGCGCATAGCGCTAATTTGCTATTTTCCAAGAAGTAAAAGTGAATTCGCCACTGACTAGAAAAAACCTGGTCAGGAATCATTCGCGCATTGTTCAAAGGCTATTTTACGTGCGCTTAGTGCTTTGAGATATGGAAGAGTGCAGGCACAGGCTGTTTCTTTCATCAGCAGGAGCAAGCAGCAGCCCAGTCCTCGAAATATGAAATTCAAATGTACATCACATACATCACACCATGGTTATTTTATTAAAATATATTTGCAAACCTTAGTTGATTGCAGTAAGCACTGAAAATTAATAAATAACTGATGGGCTATTTGACTAGTGGCAGACACATAGGGATGTAAATACACCTTTCAAGCGAGATTGTCAAGAATCAAGACTGTATTAGGCTACACCACCAGAACATCATATAAGTTAATATTTTTGTTATATATACTGTAAATCTCTCATGCCTTCACCTCGCGCACATTTTCTTTGCATGAAAACATTTCGGCAAGTATAATCCGGCATCATAATACATAATACATGGAACATGGAATGCGCCGTGCGCCAGACTTTTAAAGGGAATGAGAATGTGAACTGTTATTAGTTTGTAACATGCTACGGCCCAAACACACCCATGACTCATTTACTCATTTAAGACAACCCATTTGAACTATGCGCCAGGCGCGATGTCCACTTTTCCTACAGGCAATATAGTGTTCTGCACTGGCCCCTCCCCTAAAGAGAACTGCGTTTTAGAATTCAGACTATGTGCGATTTAACTTGAAAATCGGGCCCATAATGTTTTTTTCTCTCTCTCTCATTCACTCTCTCTTTAGCTGACGTGATGCTGTTCCTTATTTAGTTTTATTTTATTCATTTATTTGCTAAGAGACATTTCCCTGATTTATGTCACGATTGCCTGAAATATTGATCGAGTGCGACTGGAGGAGACAGGATGTGCCAGTCACATCAAAAACACCAACATCAGGAAGCACGGCTGGATGATGGACTATGGTAGGGTGGGGGTAGCGCATGTGTGTTTGTGGAGCAGGGGACTTGGAAATGTCTTTAATGTAAACTCCGATGGCTACAAAATATCCATCATGCAGTTTTTTCTGCCTCCCAGCCAGTCAATGCTGCCATGGCAATGGTCAAATGGTAAACGGTACCGTGTATGAACCTGTCAAGAGTAGAGGATGTGGTCAGCACAACTAGCTTATTGTTTATTGAGGCGCTTGCTTCTGGATGATATTTTGTCTCAGTGAGTTTCAACTCTTGCATTATTTCTAGGTCCACATTTGCTGCAGAGTTTTTACATTTACACTGTTCACTTTCTGCGACAGCTGATTGATATACAGTATGCAGCTCTTGAGACCAACGTAGACAGAAAGTTTTGTCACCATACATGGCTCTCTGGAAGCCTTGTGCAGGGAGAGTGATCTCTATCAAAGTCATTTCATGCAAGTCTCAGCAGCCACCTTCCGACAAACCGCCTTCAGGCAGTTTGGGCAGTGATTCCTCCATTCAAATGAATGTGGGGATACACATAATTCTAGACTGACAAGACATACAGTAGTGACATTAAAAGTATTTGTGAATCCTTGTGTAAATATGAATTTAATAGTTATAAAAGTGATTTAAAACAGCAATTTTCTTATTGCGCATGCACCCACATTTGCATGTCTATTATCAGGATCATGGAGATATTGAACAAAAGGCTATACTTTGAATCCCACCACATCCAACAAAGATTTTTAAAGTGATGCATTTTCCTCTTATCAAACTCTTATCAACCCTCTCTGCCTGTATTGTCTTGAGGCTGTCTTTCAAATTGCATGAATCTCAGTGAAGCGTCAATCAAAAATTACCAAAAGAACAGAACTTGCATAAACCTACAGTAAGCCGTGCAGTCATAATTAGAGGTACTGTTCTGTGCGTCTCTTCTCTCAGTGGGTGGAACTGCGTGAACATAGTGCACAGCCGAAGTGTGACTGAGACGGCTGACAGGCCATCCCCCTCTTGTTCTGACTCCCATCTCGGAAGAAGTCCCCGACTCGTCGCCTCCGCCGCCAAAATGTCACGTAACAGCTACCGGAATATCAGTTTGGCAGCCAAAATTGTCTGCAAAAAAAAGAAAGGGAATAAAAAATGGCGTCTGGAAGCAAAACAGCGGAAGGGGAAGAGAAGTTCTGAAAGAGGAATTATGGAGTGTGAGTGTCGCCATAGCCATGACATCTCAATGACAGATGACCTTTCGCAATGGATAGGGGGTCACCAAAGAACCAGCCTGTCTTATTCATCCTCACCTACTGCCACACACTATTTTAGACAAGACTGTTTTTCGCTGTACTTTTCCTTATTACCATCACACTCTCACGCTCTCTCTCTCTCTCTCACACATACACACACTCACACACACACACCTCCAGAGCGCATTCTAGTAGACCAACCTGTCAACAGGAGCTGCTGACGAGGCGTCTCATATTTTATGAAAATGTGGATGTATTACATAACGTTCTCCAATGGAAAGGTCGCAGAAATAATTCATTGTCATTTGACAAAGAAAAGAACATCTATAATTGATGTGCGGAGAGAATTCTTGACACGGTCAAATCACGTCAGCTCATATCTGTCTCAAAATCTTCACAGATGTTCAGAACAAAAAAAAAAGTAAAACGACTTTGTTATAATCTTCCGTAAAAGAGGTCTGAGAATATCTCCAAAGTCAGATGATCACACGAAGACACTAATGAGATCCAGAACTTAACTAGATCAGACTTCCAAAGGTGACATGTCTGTGTGTGTGTGTGTGTGTGTGTGTGTGTGTGTGTGTGTGTGTGCGCGCAGACAACTGCCACCATCTCTGTGCTTTGTCTAAAATACGCCGATGCACTTAACTATACACAGGGTACACAGAGGTACTAAACTTCACAGACCACAGGACCACACACACACACACCCAGACACACACACACACACACACACACACACACACACACACACACACACACTCTAAACTGCTAAAGCCTAGGCTCTAAATCCTCTGTGAACGCTGAGTTATACTGTCAGAAAGTCACTGCTCATGGCTCTATTTATGGAACCTTCACACAGAGCCACCTAGGACTCACTCTGAATTCTAAGCAGCAATAACAAGACAGCAGCTCAATCAATAGCTGTGGAAAAATCATTAATAATAATCAGTATGGTTATTGGCACCTGTAAAAAGCCTATTAAAATCTCTGAGACTGTTCTTTTTTTGCCCTCTCAACTCAAGCTGAGCGTATGTTCGACAGGGCCGATATATTCATCATCGTGAGTTGATGAGTGACAAGACGTGCCTAGATTGCCCATGAATTGTTTTTATTTTTTCATGTGGAGTTTGTGAAGAAGTTGTGTAAGGCATGTGTGTGTGTGTGTGTGTGTGTGTTTGTGTGTGTGTGAGAGTGAGTGTGTGCACACGCATTTGTGTTGAGGTTCATACACTGCAGGCTACTCTTCCTGAGTTCGTCTCTTGTTGTGGCCTTATGTTGAGTCACACACTTCAAATCATAAAAAAAAATGCACATTAGGTTTCGTGATGATGATGCCATCTTGAAATCAGGATGATTTTTTGCAGTGAGATAATTACGAGTCATCATCACACACAAATCATGAAATGCAAAAACGAACAAGCCAGGTTTTAAAATGAGTCATTGGCTTAAAATGTGACAAATAAAAATCTGTCTCGCTGCCATAGTGGAAAGAGAAATGAAGAACTCGGTTACTCTGCTGGTCCTTTTTGACCACAGGGTTTTCTTCCCGTTCGTCCTTTGGCATTTAATCCACTCGGTTTAGAAAGTGGCTTTGGTTCTGAGCTGGAACCAAACAGAAAATAGTTGTTGTTGTAGTTTGTTGTTGTTGTTTTCTCCCACTTGAGTCTGAGTGTTCTACATTCTATGATTTAAAGAGGAGCCGACTAACAGCCTGTGTTTTGTCCTCATATCCTTACCCATTGTTTGTGCATGCAGCACCCTGTGTTGAGAAAACGCATTCAAGGTCCTGTTGGAAACACGAACGCATTCCCTTGTTGAGAAGTGGTCTGAGTACTCTGCTAAACATATCTTTTATAAACACAAATTTGTGGGGTTTGTGATTTAGCCTTGCAAGGCCAACAAGAGTGAATCAGTGTTGCTAAAGTATCTGCGGTTCTGGAACATTCTCAACATGAACCAACGGTCCCCATAGACCTTTACACATGCATCTGAAAAGAAAAACAGGGCTGTTGTTTTTCGATTTGATAGTCTTCGCCGTAGTATGTTAATGAATTGCTGAAATGGTCGGGCAGTTTTGATTAGAATGGATTACTCAACACTGGTTTATTTCAATTTGCATTCAAGAGAGGTGCACCCTCTCATCAGCTTAAACATCTTCTAGTATCTTTCTGTCTATCTCTTTAACCCTCTCATCTCTTTTCTCTCCCTCTCTCTCTCACACACACACACACTCACACACACACACACATATGCACATTCCCTTATTTGCTTACTATGCAAGGAGAGGCAGGGGCGGAGCTACGGGGTGGCCGTGGCCACCCCAGACCACGCCCTGGCCACCCCACGGCCGTCCAATAATTTTATAATAAACGATATGTCCCACAGAATGTTGGTTCCGGCCGCGATATTTTAGTTCCGCCTATTTGTTTCCCGCTGGGACGCGTTTTGCATTAGCACAAACACACACAAACTAACGTGCCTCTGACAGCAGCAGCTGTTGGAGTCAATTATGTTGAAGTCGGACAATGGAGTCGCACCCACCTCCCAGGGAAGTACGGGTCCGTGCGATTTGGAGGCAAGTTATTTCTCCATAATGTCTTTGGATAAGTTTTCTCACTTTGCCAACAGTGACAGTGTCTTTCGCAGAGTAGTCCTTTCACAAGTTCACAATCCAGACAAAATCTAGCTAGTAACGTTAGACTAGGGTAACTAAGGGATTACAAATGAGCTGGATTTGTACTGTACATAACGTTACATCCATACGCCCGTGGTTTTCAATTTTAGTTTGTATTTCTGCATGGCAACGTTTATCGATAGCTGCCTTCTAGAGTTTAACCGTGCTTCCTTTTAGAATGTGTCTGCCCAAAAGTTCCGGTGTGCCCGAGCGTCTCGGTGTGCTGTTAATTCGGGTTCTCTTTCGTTTCGAAGCCGAAACGTACGAGTGGATGATGCCTATCATCTCCTACTTTTCTGAAGTCAATTTTAACCAACCCTTTGAAAAAAGGGCAGTAAGCGCTCTGGCGCGCGCAGGCAACTACTTAGACAGCCCTGCGTGACGTCAGAAAGTCTATATATTGACTGCGCTTACGCTTCAGGTCCTCTTTGCCTCTTTCACCTCGCCTACTGCGTGTGTTCTGAGTCGTTTTTTTCCGTTTGCTTTCGCAAATATTCTAAAAACCAACTGCTTTTCTGAAAGCCCACCACAAAAGCTTTTTTCAAAGCTCTCCGAGGGATTCCGTCTTGCTCCAAGTGCTCACGCCGGTCCCTAACTTCTGGTACCTCGAGACGCAAGATGGCTACTCGTCGTTGTACCGACTGTGATCGTCACATGGCGCTCTCCGACCGCCATGCTATATGTTTCATCTGCATGGGGAGCGAGCATGCTATACTCGCGTTTTCGCGACCAGATCTCTGCTCGGCTTGCAAACGCCTCTCCCCTCCCCAGGGGCGGCTTCTACCCCCGTTGGCGTCAGTGCTCTCCCCGCCTGCCAGTCTATCGATTTTCCCCCGGCGTCCTCGCACCCGGATGGGCTAATCGACCGGTCTTCAGTGGCTATTCGGCCGTCGGTTAGCTTCTCAGCGGCTAGTCAGCTACCAGCTAGTCAGCTAACCGCGGCCCACCTGGCTAGCCCTGCTAGCTCCATCGGCGCTGCCTTTGCCCGTGCGGCTACTTCGCCGCCTCAGGGCGACGATGACGACCCAGTTATCGAAGCTGTGGACGAGGAGGAGCTCGCTTCCTTCCTCTCCGCTAAAGGTTGCGCCACCGTGGAAGATCTGCCACCGATTTTGAAGACCCACGCCGCCCAGTTAGCTTCTGAGCTAGCTTCGTTGGCTACACAGGCGGCTAGCAGGCTAGGCCTGCCTCCGCCTTAGCGCTGCCCGGGAGGGCGTTTCTACCCCTTCTCCGGCGCGCTCCCCTCTCCGGATGCCCTCCCGCTCCCTGCTCACCCCACGGTCGTGGCTGATGCGCGTTCAGCTTACGCACACCGTGCGCTATGCGCCTTGCGTGATGTCACGCCTCGACGGCGCCCAGGTGGCGCCGAGGCCTCTACTAATGTCACGGTCTCCGCGTCCTCTGTCTCTCTCGCCTCCGAGCAGTGGGCATGCGACGCATCGGAGTCGTTCACGGTTGAGAAGCCCTCCCCGTCCTCTCTCGCCGCTTCTGTCGGTCGATTTATCGCCCAGATACGAGCAGAACTGTCTGCTCAGTCTGACACGTCTGCCATTGGCCAGACGGGAAGCTTCTCCCCCCTCTTCGAGGTCGTCACTGACGCGCACTCCAGGTCGGCCGCCCCACGGGGTGTCGCGGGTGAAGTGCGCGGCTCACTGACCACCAACGTCGCTGACACATGCTCCAGGTCGGCCGCCCCACGGTGCGTCGCAAGTGAAGTGCGCAGCTCACCAACATCGGATATCGCTGATGTGCACTCCAGGTCGGCCGCCCCACGGGGCGTCGCGAGTGATGTGCGTGGCTCGTCAGCCACGCGTGAGCGCCCAGGGGTCTCACACACAGCTAACTTGACCTCAGCCCCCACGTTACGTCGGGTCTCTACCCTGTCAGTCGGACGCTCTTCAGCTCCACGGACAGCCTCAGTCTTTGACCTCTGCCCCCCCAGTGCCACTCGGAGGCAGCATAGCACTTCGTTTGTCCTTGCTGCCTCCTCATTCCGCCACTCTGCTCAGGCAGAATTGGGCGATGTGCACAACGTCACGCTGGGTTCTTTCAACAGTGTTGAAAACAGGCTCACACTGTTTTGCGTCACCTGCACAATCTGGGCTTCTTAGTAAACCTAAGCAAGTGCATGCTCTCTCCCTCTCAGGAGGTCGAGTTCTTGGGCGTGAGGCTGAACTCACGCTCAATGAGAGCGACGCTCACTCCGAAGAGACTTAAGGACGTCAGGGCGTGTCTACGCCACTTCAGACTAGGTGCCTGCGTTTCGGCCAGGCTGTGTCTCAGACTGATGGGCCTCCTGTGCGCCGCGGACGGCGCTGTCCCACTCGGCCTTTTACAGTTACGCCCGCTGCAGCGAACCCCGCCCGTCGGATCTTCACCAAAGGCGGCGCCCTGGGCGCTATAGCCAGACGCATGACGGTCACCACTGATGCGTCCAAGAGCGGCTGGGGCGCCGTTTGCTGCGGTCGCCCCGCCAGGGGGACGTGGGGCACAGCCTCCAGGAGACTACACATCAATGTGTTAGAGTCCTAGCTGCCTTCTGCGCTCTGAAGGAGTTTCTCCCTCTTCTCGGAGGAGAACACGTTCTGGTGCGTACAGACAACACCACTGTAGTGGCGTATATCAATCGCCAGGGCGGCACGCGCTCTCCGGACCTGTTTCGCCTGGCATACAAGCTGCTCACCTGGGCCTCCTGCCACTTCCTGTTGATCAGGGCGTCGCACTTGCCTGGTGTGCGCAACACAGGCGCGGACCTCCGCACCAGGGGTGCTCCGCGTGCAACCGACTGGCGCCTCTGCCCAGCCGTGGTGCACAGCCTCTGGTCCCGCTTCGGGCGGGCACAAGTCGATCTTTTCGCCTCGAGAGAGAATGCTCCCTGTCCAGCGTGGTTTTCGCTGGAGCGAGATGCGCCGCTAGGGTCAGACGCGCTGGCATATCCGTGGCTGCGAGGTCTGCTCTACGCTTTTCCCCCCCTTCCTCTGATGCGTCAGGTATTGGCCAGGATCAGAGCGGGGGCTCACAGGGTGATTCTGATCGCCCCCAATTGGCCATCTCAGAGCTGGTTCTCAGATCTGGTCTCACTGTTGGACGGCCAGCCTTGGACCCTCCCTCTGAGGAGGGATCTCCTATCTCAGGCTCACGGGTCGCTGTGGCACCCCAAGCCGGAAGCATTGAGACTGACGGTTTGGCCCCTGAACGGGCACGTCTCCTAGAGTGCGGCCTGTCCGCGCAGTTATAGAGACTGTTCAGGCTGCTAGAGCTACATCCACTAGGTCGTTGTATACACTGAAGTGGCGTGTATTCAGCACGTGGTGCAGAGACAGAGGCTGTGATCCTCTAGTCTGCCCTATTGGCGAGGTGCTTGCTTTCTGCAACACCTGTTTGATCAGGGTCGTACACCCTCTACTCTGAAGGTGTACCTCGCAGCTATTTCAGCATGCCATGTTGGCTATGCTGGCGTTTCCCCAGGCGCTCACCCCCTTGCGTCGCGCTTCATGAAGGGTGTCAGGCGGCTTCGCCCCTCTTCCACATGTTCGGTCCCTACTTGGGACCTGGCCACTGTCCTACGCGGACTGGCTCTTACGCCCTTTGACCCTCTGTCGAGTGCCAGTCTAAAGATACTTTCCCTTAAGACTGCGCTTCTGCTCGCTCTGGTCTCGGTGAAGCGCGTTAGCGATCTGACTGCCTTGTCAGTCAGTCCTGACTGTCTTGAATTCACGCAAGATGACGCGCGGGTAACACTGCGACCAAATCCCTTTTCTCGCCCGAAAGTGCTGTCTACTGACCCTCGTTCGAGGGTCATTGAGCTCTCAGCCCTTCCTGAGACGGGCGGTTCTGTGCCCGGTCAGAGCGCTTCGTGCCTATTTGACGCGTACGCAGAGCATCAGGAAGACGAACCAGTTGTTCGTCTGCCATGGCGAGCGTGCCAAGGGTCAGGCCTTGTCTACCCAACGCATGTCGCATTGGCTTACTGAAGCCATACGTCTGGCATATGAGGCGGCGGGTGCTCCTCCGCCTGCTCATGTCAGGGCGCACTCCACACGTGGAGTGGCGGCTTCTTGGGCCTTCTGGAAAGGCGTCCCTATGCAGGATATCTGTCTGAGCGCTTCGTGGGCCTCAGGCAACACCTTCGCACGTTTTTACGCATTGGACGTCACCAGGCCGGGTGTAGCAGAGAGTGTTCTCTCTGGGCCCGGCGGCGGTCCCATGGGTCTTCCCACCTCGGGCTCCTCGGTGTAGGGCTCTTGAGGCTTGGTTGTAGTGATCCACTCGTACGTTTCGGCTTCGAAACGAAAGAGAACGTTATGGATACTAACGTATCCTCAGTTCTCTGAGTGAGAAGCCGAAATCTACGCTTCGGGCCTCAAGTCGCCGACGCTGGCAAGCTTGGCAAAGAGGACCTGAAGCGTAAGCGCAGTCAATATATAGACTTTCTGATGTCACGCAGGGCTGTCTAAGTAGTTGCCTGCGCGCGTCAGAGCGCTTACTGCCCTTTTTTCAAAGGGTTGGTTAAAATTGACTTCAGAAAAGTAGGAGATGATAGGCATCATCCACTCGTACGTTTCGGCTTCTCACTCAGAGAACTGAGGATACGTTAGTATCCGTAACGATTCAATTGAACGTCGTCACTTTCAGTCAATGGGCTTTTTTGAAAGCTATGAGACAATCTGTCACACCAGTAACTCACTCAGCCATTGGACTAAACAACGGTGGGCCTCTAGAGAGCAAAAATCTTTTTATTGATTGCTCATCAATGCAGCAGCATCAATCCCAACATGTAGAAAGTGTTAACATGTGGTATAGGTATAAATTCATTATACATGCATTTTCCTTTTACTGCAGAAAGCACCTTTATGTTACATAAATAAATTAATACTTTGATTTCTGACCTCTTGGCTCAGATGGATTTTGTTCATGAGTTAGACCTAACTGAATGAGTACTACATGGTTCCATGTATGCCACAAAATACACCAGAATACAGGAAATCAAAACTAGCTCATTAATTTTTTTTCCGGGACCCCCCACTTTAATTGGTTACAGCATGGCCACCCCTTCAATATCCCTGGCCACCCTTTGGCCACCCCATGTAAAAAAGTCTGGCTCCGCCCCTGAGGAGAGGTATTGAACGTGGGGACCATGTGACAAGTGACCGCATGTGTGTGTGTGTGTGTGTGTCTAGGGCCACTGGGTTGATGACAGGAGAGGGAGATGGCAGAGACTGGTGGGTGGTGGTGGTGTGGGGCCTTTTAAGTGTGCTTGCCTGGGGAGACCTCTGGTGTGTATGACCCCCCCCCCCCCCAGGCCCTGTGGACCCATGCACTTGAATCGTTTCACTCGGCTAATTAAGGAGTGCTGTTCCGGCTGATTAGTTCCCCCTCTGTGATTACCAGCCAGTCTGCTCAGCAGAGCCCAGACTCTTTCTCCTTCTTCTCCTCCTCCTCCTCATCTATCGCTCCCTCTTTCTTTCCTCCTTTTTTTCCTGCTCACTCTCTCCGTTGTGTTCAGAAGTGACACTGCCAGTGGCAGCGCTGATGGGCTGGCGGTGTGTGTGTGTGGGGTGTGTGTGGCGTGGACGAGACGACGGAGGAGATGGTGAAATGTGTCTATGCGGAAGCATGATGTCTGTCCGGGTCATTCATCAGAAGCATCCCTCATTGTTTTGTCCGGAAAATGGAGAGAGTGACCTGAGTAGCTGGCACTGGGCGCATGGATGCACTTAGAGATGTGTAGATCAGTGCTTTTCACTGTCTTTGAATGGCCACTCTATGGGTGTGTGACCATGGACAAAATACACAGAGAAAGAGAGAGAGAGAGAGAGAGAAAGAAAGAAAGAGAGAACAGCTGTTCTAGCAGAAAGTGTAAGGACAAGGTGTTTCAGGATCTGAGAGCTGAAGCTGCTGTTGAGTAGCTGATTCTCTCTCTCGGTCGGTCTGTCTGTCTGTCTTTCTCTCTATCTGTGTCTCGTCCTCTCTCCAAGGATACTGCTGTTAAATACTTAGAGTCTACTGGAGAGTCATCAAAAGCCATTCTCAGAAACACTCACAGCAAGAGCAGGGGGAGTGAAAGGGGAAAAAAAATTGTTGTTTTATAGTTTCTTTTTTTTTTTCTTTGCACAACTCAAAGGGTGACAATGCATACACTGTTGCAGTCCACACTGTACAGAAACAGTAAGGAAGAGAAGAAAAATTTATGATGTGTGTAAATATTGAATTAAAATCTCAGCCCATTAGGGGAAACAGTAGTGCATCAGTATGCCAGCGGAGTTCCTCCGTCTCCATACTTTCCCGGTATTCCACATATTGTGTCTTCCTTCTCAGCATCGCAAACACAATTTTATCTATACAGAGCCACTCAATATTTATAAACCTGGTAAGCCAAGCAAAACTAATATCTCATTTTCATGGATGTTTGTCATGCACTGCTGCCACAATTGTATTGGAAACGGCAATAGGGGAAAAAAGGCGGCGAAAATAAACAAAGGCACGGCGAGTTCACGTCTGGATGGTATATCAGGAAGGCCAGACTGAGGAAAACAGTATCCATCAGCAGTCAGAGAAGAAAATAAAGCAATTTAGAATAAATGGAAAATATCATTGTGTTCAGAGAAGAACACAATACAAACTAATTGAATTGTTGTGAGTCTTCAAAGAGCTTATGTACAGTTTCTAAAAAAAAAAATCTATTTTTAGGGAGACATGGAGTGAAAAAAAGTTATATTCTTGAAGAAAAATTAGCTTTTTCCTCCATCCGACAAGGGGTTTCCGTCAGAGATTAAAGCTATCCACAATGTCTCCCCTATTTTCTTATGCTTCAGCAAATGCCTATAGCCGGGTTTCATCTGAGTGCATCTAAATTCTGAGCGTAACGCTGAGACTGAAATTACCTCACTTTCTCAAAGACCCAGCAACAAGGCTCCTTTCTGTTGGAAATATTATGCTTATTTGAAAATCTCTGGAAGAATAAAAAGACAAATCTAAGAATGCAGAGGTCAAGCAGCCTTTAACCAGGGGTAAAAGTACATTCATATTCTTGCTGCTGCTTTTCAATAGCCGCATAGATAGAAATATCTTCATCATACATTAATTCATAGGGCATTTCATAAAGCACCTCTTATAGGGCAATTCGTAAAGCACCTCTACACGGCCTGTTATCAATACCAATCTAAAGCAGCTTCTTTGAACCTTAAAGGAGCCTACACTTCTGTGAAGCTTAGCTAGTGCAGTTTCATGTGATACCTCAGGTGTTATCTGTATGTTAAACTCTGCAAGTCAAATATGAATTTCCATGTTCCAGAACCTGAACTCCAGCATTAGGTGTGCAGAACCCTTTGGCTTGAGTCAGGTCCACACAGACCTTATGATGACCATATAGGAGCATATGTAACAGAGGCATGGACAAATTCATTAAAAAGAGAAAAGGCTTTTGGGTAAGTCTCACTCAGTACTACACACCGTCTCTGAATCAGTTAGGGGTGCACAGTACTAGACTGCACCGGCCTACTTTCACTCCTGGATGTAACCCAAACCAGTGATTAAACAGATAAGGATAAATAAATACACGCAGGCCATGGAATGTGGCTATACTGGGTATTTTCCTCGCTAAGTTTTGAGTATCCTCAGAGTCACAAAGTAGGGGAGAAAGTGTGTGTGTGTGTGTGTGTGTGTGTGTGTGAGGGGGTTGTATGGTTAAATGTTTTGTGTAAATGAACCACAAAAGAAGCATTCAGCAAAAAGGAAAACTGCTTTTATCTGCGGAGAGCATAATGGTTCTGTGGGCAAAGCGGAAATCTGTCTGTCGGTGGGAGGTGCTGTGGGCGATTTGTCTGATTGCCGAGCGAAAGTGGACACGCAGAGGCGCTGCGTCACCGGCCTCATTAGGCTCTGAAGAGGAGCGCAATGCAATTCAGGCCCATCTCCAGGTCGCAGCTGGATGCTAGCGCGTGGGGAAAACGCTATCACACAATACAGTTTCAAAATGATAGCATTAGGCCAGAGGGGGGGGGGGGGGTTGTTTGCTCGTGATGTGGCCCTCTTCATGAAGAGCTGAACGTTGTTATGGAGGTATTGAGTGAACCTGGGGCGTAGGGAGGGTTTCTCGTGTGCTTCAGAATCATGCTGGGAGGCCTTTAAAAAATGATGAACCCTCTCCAGCCCCCCTGATGTGTTTTCCTCATTGTAACAACCCCCGAGTATTTTTGTCTTGAGTTAATATTATATTATTAATGATTGTCATAAAATGTTGTGATAGGCCTTTGTACCAACGAATATTACAAATGAATTCCTTCAGTGAGATAATAATCGCCTGTATGTTGTATAAGCAAATATAATTCAGTCAGGAAGAGATTTTATTGTAGTTCTCTTTCGTTTCGAAGCCGAAACGTACGAGTGGATGATGCCTATCATCTCCTGCTTTTCTGAAGTCATTTTAAACCAACCCTTTGAAAAAAGGGCAGTAAGCGCACTGACGCGCGCAGGCAACTACTTAGACAGCCCTGCGTGACGTCAGAAAGTCTATATATTGACTGCACGCACGCTTCAGGTCCTCTTTGCCTTTTTCACCTCGCTACTGCGTGTGTATTCTGATTGTCTCCGTTTGCTATTGCAAATATTCTTAAACCGACGGCTTTTTTCAAAGCCCACCAAAACAGCTTTTTTCAAAGCTCTTCGAGGGATTTCCCATCTTGCTCAAAGTGCTCACGCCGGTCCCTGACTTCTGGTACCACGAGACGCAAGATGGCTACTCGCCGATGCACCGATTGCGACCGCCATGCCATCTGTTTCATCTGCATGGGGAGCGAGCATGCTATGCTCGCCTTTTCGCGACCAGATCTCTGCTCGGCTTGCGAACGCCTCTCCCCTACAGCTATCGCCAACAGAGCGGCATTCTTCGTGGGTTCCACTGGCGTTTCAGGGGCAGGTTCTTCCCCCGCTGGCGTTAGGGGTATTGTTCCCCACCAGTCTCTCGATGTTTCCCGGCGTCTCCGCACCCGGTTGGGCTCATCGATCTCGAGCTTCAGTGGCTAATCGACCGTCGGTTAGCTTCTCAGCGGCTAGCTTGCTACCAGCTAGCCAGCTAACCGCGGCCCACCAGGCTAGTCCTACTAGCTCCATTGGCACGCTCTTCGCCCGCGCGGCTACCACGCCGCCTCAGGGCGACACCGATGACGAGCCAGTTATCGAGGCCGTGGATGAGGAGGAGCTGTCCTCCTTCCTCTCTGCTCAGGGCGCCACCGTCGAGGATATGCCTCCGGTTGTCAAGACCCACGCCGCTCAGCTAGCTTCCGAGCTAGCTTCTTTGGCTACTCAGGCGGCTAACAGGCTAGGCCTGCCTCCGCCTCAGCGCTATCCGGAAGGGCGTTTCGACCCCTTCTCCGGTGCGCTTCCCTCTCCAGATGCTCTCCCCCTCCCTGCTCACCCCACGGTTGTGGCTGATGCGCAGGGCTCCTGGGAGGCTCCCTACGCCGCCATTGCCCCTATCCAGGGACACGCGGCGTTTTACACGATGGACAAGGCGGGCGCCATTGGCCTCTTGCAGCTCCCTCGCGTTGAGGATGCGGTCGCTGGTTGCCTTGCACCAGCCTCTGCTGCCACCTGGACATCGCCTCCCGAGCTCCCCTCCAAGCCGTGTCAACGCACGGAGAAGCTCGCCTCCAAGGCCTTCATTTGCACAGGCCAGGCGATAAGGGCGCTAAACACCGCCTTTCTCCTCTCCTCCTTGGCGGAGGAACTGGTGGCTGAGCTGGCTACGCAGCACTCAGAGCTGACCGTCCATCAGCTCCGCAGAATTACCGCCCTCACCTCACTGGCTATCCGGGCGGCCATTAAAGCCGACGGGCGCTCCCTTGGCTCACTGGTCGTCTTAGACAGGCATCTCTGGCTAAACCTCTCCTCCATGCCGGAGAAGGAGAAGAAGCATCTCCTGAACGCTCCTATCTCCGCCGATGCACTGTTTGGCCAGGCGCTGGAGCTACAGCGCGATCGCTTGGAAAAGACAAAGTCGGCGGCTCAGGCCCTGCAACCCGTGCTTCCCAAGCGTGCCCCGCCTCAACAGACCGCTCCTGCTGCTCCTCAGACGCGTGCTCGTACGCCTCAAAGGACGCAAAAGAAGAAGGCGGACGCGCCCAAAGCTCTCGCAGGCGCCCAGCTCCCGCCAACCGCCCGGTTAGCCGGGAGCGGCGTAAGAGGCCACAGCGACCCTGATGGGGTCGCGTGTGCGCGGCAGAGCATGTCATGCGATCGCCATCCATTGACTGCTACGCCTCTGTGTGCTCTCAAAGGCCCGGGTCCTCGCTCTGCAGTCCCCAGCTCGGAGCGTTCTCCCCCGCTTCGGCGGTCCTCTCTGATCTCACCCCCTCACGGGGCGCTGAGTTTGCCTTGTTCACAAGCACTCCGCACACACGCTACAGCCCCTCTGGGGCAATGTTTCAAAATGAGCCCCGGCCCAGGCCGGAGGACGCTCTCTGTTCTGTCAGCGCTATCGCGCACTGGGGCACCGGTATGGTCTCCGGCGCGCGTTCAGCTGACACACGCCCCGCGCTCTGCGCCCCGCGTTTCGACACACCTAGACGGCGCCCACGTGGCGCCGAGGCCTCCACTTGTGCCACGTTCTCCACGTCCTCTGTCCCCCTCGCCTCCGGGCAGTGGCCATGCGACGCCTCGGAATCGTTCACGAGCAGCGCTACCGCGCACTGGGGCACCCACACGGTCTCCGACGCGCGTTCAGCTGACACACGCTCCGCGCTATGCGCCTCGCGTGATGACTCACCTCTACGGCGCCCAGGTGGCTCCGAGGCCTCTACTAGTGTCGCGACCTCCGCGTTCGCTGTCCCCTTCGCCTCTGAGCAGTGGACATGCGGCGCTTCGGAGTCGTTCACGGTCGAGAAGTCCCCCCCGTCCTCTCTCGCCGCTTCTGTCGGTCGATTCATCGCCCAGATACACGCAGAACTGTCTGCTCAGTCTGACACGTCTGCCCTTGGCCAGACGGGTACCTTCTCCCCCTTCTTCGAGGTCGTCGCCGACACGCACTCCGAGTCGGCTGCCCCACGGGGCGTCGCAGGTGCAGTGCGCGGCTCATCGACCACCTACGTCGCTGGCAC
>JAGFZM010001004.1:173833-196484 GCA_017657215.1 Limnothrissa miodon
GTTTGTCCTTGCTGCCTCCTCATGCCGCCGCTCTGCTCCGGCAGAATTGGGCGATGTGCACAACGTCGCGTTGGGTCCTATCAACAGTGTTGAAGGGCTATCAACTGCAGTTCAGGTGGCCACCCCCGCCCTACAGAGGTGTCATGGAGTCAGTGGTGCCCCCCACCAGGGCCCCTGCGCTCAGACAAGAGCTTTGCGATCTCCTGAGAAAGGGCGCTATTCAGTGCGTAGATCCGGCGCTGGCGCGCGCAGGTCGCTACAGTACGTACTTCCTGGTGCCCAAGAAGTCGGGCGCTTTTCGCCCTATCCTAGACCTCAGAGCGCTCAATGTTTCGCTCAAACCTCTCACCTTTCGCATGCTCACGGGGCGAATGGTGGCGGAGTCGGTCCGCCAGGGGGACTACATGGTCACCATAGACCTTCAGGACGCCTATTTTCACATAGGCATAGTCCCCAGGCACAGGTGTTTTCTACGCTTCGCCTTCGAGGGCAGCGCGTACGAGTACGCAGCCCTCCCCTTCGGTCTATCTCTAGCACCTCGGTGCTTCACCAAGTGCGTGGAGGCGGCGATCGCTCCTCTACGCGCTCAGGGGATCAGACTCCTCAATTACTTGGACGACTGGATGCTGCTGGCTGGTTCCAGACAGCTTCTAACGTCACAGACCCACGTGGTCTTGCGTCACCTGCACAGTCTGGGTTTCTTAGTAAACCTAAGCAAGTGCATGCTCTCCCCCTCCCAGGAGGTAGAGTTCCTGGGCGTGAGGCTGAACTCACGCTCGATGAGAGCGACGCTCACACCGAAGAGGCTCCGGGACGTCAGGGCGTCTACGCCACTTCAGACTAGGTGCCTGCGTTTCGGCCAGGCTGTGTCTCAGACTGACGGGCCTCCTATGCGCCGCAGGCGGCGCTGTCCCACTCGGCCTCTTACACTTACGCTCGCTGCAGCTCGCCTTAGCGGAGCTAGGTGTATCCTCCAGGTCGAACCCCGACCGTCGGATCTTAGTGTCCAGACGCATGTGGCTAGCCCTCGCGCATTGGCGCAAGCCGTCCTCCTTCACCGGAGGCGGCGCCTTGGGTACTATAGCCAGACGCATGACGGTGACCACCGATGCGTCCAAAACAGGCTGGGGCGCCGTTTGCTGCGGTCGCCCCGCCAGGGGGATATGGGGCACAGCCTCCAGGAGATTACACATCAATGTGTTGGAACTCCTTGCTGTCTTCTGCGCTCTGAAGGAGTTTCTCCCTCTTCTCAGAGGAGAACACGTTCTTGTGCGTACAGACAACACCACTGTTGTGGTGTATATCAATCGCCAGGGCGGCACGCGCTCTCTGGACCTGTTTCGCCTGGCGTACAAGCTGCTCACCTGGGCCTCTCGCCACTTCCTGTCGATCAGGGCGGCGCACTTGCCAGGTGTTCGCAACACAGGCGCGGACCTCCTCTCCAGGGGTGTTCCGCGTGCAACCGACTGGCGCCTCTGCCCAGCCGTGGTGCACAGCCTTTGGTCCCGCTTCGGGCGGGCACGAGTCGATCTTTTCGCCTCGAGAGAGAACGCTCATTGCCCAGCGTGGTTTTCGCTGGAACGAGATGCGCCGCTAGGGTCAGACGCGCTAGCACACCCGTGGCCGCACGGTCTACTCTACGCTTTTCCCCCCCTTCCTCTGATGCGTCAGGTGTTGGCCAGGATCAGAGCGGGGGCGCACAGGGTGATTCTGATCGCCCCCAATTGGCCATCTCAGAGCTGGTTCTCAGATCTGGTCTCACTGTTAGACGGCCAGCCGTGGACTCTCCCTCTAAGGAGAGACCTCCTGTCGCAGGCTCACGGGTCGCTGTGGCACCCCAAGCCGGAAGCGTGGAGACTGACGGCTTGGCCCCTGAACGGGCTCGTCTCCTAGAGAGCGGCCTGTCAGACGCAGTGATAGAGACCGTCCAGGCTGCTAGAGCTACGTCCACTAGGTCGTTGTATACACTGAAGTGGCGCGTATTCAGCACGTGGTGCAGAGACAGAGGCTGTGATCCTCTAGTCTGCCCTATTGGCGAGGTGCTTGCTTTTCTGCAACACCTATTTGATCAGGTTCGTACACCCTCTACTTTGAAGGTGTACCTCGCAGCCATCTCAGCATGCCATGTTGGCTATGCTGGCGTTTCCCCAGGCGCTCACCCCCTTGCGTCGCGCTTCATGAAGGGCATCAGACGGCTCCGCCCCTCTGCCTCCCCTTCGGTCCCTACTTGGGACCTGGCCACCGTCCTACGTGGACTGGCCCTTACGCCCTTTGACCCTCTGTCGAGTGCCAGTCTAAAGATGCTTTCCCTTAAGACTGCGCTTCTGCTCGCCCTGGTCTCGGTGAAGCGCGTCAGCGATCTGACTGCCTTGTCGGTCAGTCCTGACTGTCTTGAGTTCACGCAAGGTGACGCGCGGATCACGCTGCGACCAAATCCCTTTTCTCGCCCGAAAGTGCTGTCTACTGACCCTCGTTCGAGGGTCATTGAGCTCTCAGCCCTTCCTGAGACGGGCAGTTCTGTGCCCGTCACTCTGTGCCCGGTCAGAGCGCTTCGTGCCTATTTGACGTGTACGCAGAGCATCAGGAAGACGAACCAGTTGTTCGTCTGCCATGGCGAGCGTGCCAAGGGTCAGGCCTTGTCTACCCAATGCATGTCGCATTGGCTTACAGAAGCCATACGTCTGGCATATGAGGCGGCGGGTGTTCCTCCGCCTGTTCATGTCAGGGCGCACTCCACCCGTGGAGTGGCGGCTTCTTGGGCCTGCTGGAAGGGCGTCCCCCTGAAGGATATCTGCTTGAGCGCTTCGTGGGCCTCAGGCAACACCTTCGCGCGTTTTTACGCATTGGACGTCACCAGGCCGGGTGTAGCAGAGAGTGTTCTCTCTGGGCCCGGCGGCGGTCCCATGGATCCTCCCACCTCAGGCTCCTCGGTGTAGGGCTCTTGAGGCTTGGTTGTAGTGATCCACTCGTACGTTTCGGCTTCGAAACGAAAGAGAACGTTACGGATACTAACGTATCCTCGGTTCTCTGAGTGAGAAGCCGAAACGTACGCTTCGGGCCTCAATAGCCGACGCTGGCGAGCTTGGCAAAGAGGACCTGAAGCGTGCGCGCAGTCAATATATAGACTTTCTGACGTCACGCAGGGCTGTCTAAGTAGTTGCCTGCGCGCGTCAGTGCGCTTACTGCCCTTTTTTCAAAGGGTTGGTTTAAAATGACTTCAGAAAAGCAGGAGATGATAGGCATCATCCACTCGTACGTTTCGGCTTCTCACTCAGAGAACCGAGGATACGTTAGTATCCGTAACGATTTTCAATATAGGTTGACACAAGAAGATAAATATGGAGGCGTGAAGGGTGGATTCATGTGTGTGTAGGTGAACACAAACACATTTAGACTGTCAATCTGATCTGTAAGGCTATATGTGGATGACAACTGTTCCTGTTACATTTAATGGTCTCACCCATTAAATGAAAAAGATGTGTTAATGTTCAGATAACATGCCTTGACAAAGTTATGAATTATCCAATTACATTAGTTCATTTTTGACTGGGAACACAGCAGTGTGGGTTAGTGAGGACAAGGGGCCATAAGTGAGGACACTCCTAACTGTGTGTTTCTCCTTAAAACCCTTGAACACTTTGAGCAGTTTTTATGTGCAAAATTGCTGTTTTGAAGGAAAACCTTGCATGAATTGCCAACAGCAGGAGATTATTATGGTTTATCTAATATTATATTATATAGTGCACTTTTCAGGAATGCAAATAAGCAAAGAAAAGACGAGACCATTTGCATATTTGTTGTCTGATTACTGATAATGGGAGTATCATTAACAACTAATATCGACTTTGTGTGATTGAATATTTGGAAGCCTAATTTAACCTTGAAACAGTAAATCCCAATGTTTGTGGCAGATGGAGGAAATGTGAGAATGGACTTTGCAGTCTACCCATCCTCTCATGGAGACTAAGTTTGCCGGTGCTTTGGATTGTTACTTCATAACAATGGTAGCTTACAAATCTCATCTCCCTATGTATGTATTCATGTAACGTGTCAACACACTTAAAGGCCCACTATGCAACATTTTTCATTTAATTAATCCGTTTCATACTGTTTAGGATGCTAAAATGAGTCATTACACGGCGAACGAACGGTGTAGAATGCGCCACCGTGGCCAATAGTGGTAGATACAGCACTTGCAATGTTCAGCAGTGCGGTCCGCCTCCAATAGAATGCAGTGCAATACAATGCAATACAGCGGTCTTTAGAGGGAGCTCGTGAGAGAGAAAAACAGAACGTTGCTTCGCCCCTCTTTAACATTCATATTTTGTGATGTAACGTCTCCCATTAATTGTTATTAGGCAAATAGCTCTTTATCAAAATATCATTTGTTGGAGGGAAATCGGTGGAATACAGATTAGTAATTTTACAGATTTGGGGTTAATATAAGGGAAAATAATAGTGGTAAGATATGACATTCTTTGCCATTGCCATTGTTTGCCAAGTGGTAGAGGGTTTGAAAACTAGACTGTCCGAGTAAAATGCGGCTGAATTGCCACCCAACCTCTCTCACACACAGAAGTGCTAGTCAAGGATTACAGCTGCGGGCACTGCAGTCTTCCAAGCTCAAGGTCGCAGGTTGCAGCATGGGCAGCATGGCCTGCAGTTCTATACCGGGGTTGGGTTGCATGGCCCGACCCCTGCGACCTTCCGTGACCCTCAGGGGGGACGCTGAAGTGGATGAGCATGGAGGAGGTGAGGCAGGACACAACTTCGCCAGCTCAGCTTTGAAAGCATCAGCTCCCTTTGTTTATTCCTGCCTGATCTAATCTCCAAATAAAAGATTTAAGCCAAAGTCAGATCCCGTAAAAATGGGGGACGTGGGTGTGGGGAGGTTTGGGGGCCAGTGCTTAGCTTCTGTGCACACATCCATCTTGGGAGAATGGTCTCTGAGCAAGCAAATGAAGATGTAATATGTTTTATTCAGGGGGAGCGGCATGCTCAATGGAATACATTGTAAATAACTGGCCAGAGAATGTAGCGATCTCCTGATTCTATTATGCAGATCAGTGATCCTCAAATGGAGTCCTGCAACGCTCCTGATGCTGCGCTGCGTTTTAATTCCTCCGGCTGCACTGTTTTTTCCTCAGAGGTTGGGCAGAGCCCACCAGGCACATTAGGCTTAGACCTAGTAAATAGGAAGCCTTGGATATGGATCAGTGTGCCGGAGAGCAGGGAGTGGCTGTTAAAATAGCAACAGCAGCAGAGGTACGGAGGGAGAAGGGAGGGGAGAGGGCTGGATGGGGTGGGGGGGGGGCGGTGAGAAGAGGAGAGGAGGCGTGATTGGAGGATTGAAACCGCGCCAAAGCCCCAAGCTCACTGATTCTCACCCTCAGCTCGCATCAGTTACAGTGAGAGGACCCAGCACAGAGTCTACACACACACACACACACACCTCCCGGCTACAAAACATTCATTCTGAACTATTCCGTCAATGGGGAAGATACTCACAATAGAGTTTCTCTCTCTCTCTTTCTCTCTCTTTCTATCTACTTCTTTCTTTCTTTCTTTCTTTCTTTCTTTCTTTCTTTCTTTCTGTCTTTTTCTCTCTCTGTCTAGAAAAATCACACCTCAGTTACAAATGCAGCTCACAGTCCCTGGTAGGATATGAGGCAAGTCATTTACTGTTGCAGGTCTTTTGGTTCCTTCTGAAAAGCATGCCTTGAGTTCATGGAGATGGCAGATGTCAATGTGAGTCAGTCATGTGGAGGAGAGGGGGTGGGAGTGTCGATGGTGTTAGATGGATGCCTGTGTGAGTGAGCGTGTTTAGGGTGGTGGTGTCGGGCGGTGTTAGGAGGAGGGGGGTAGGAGTTTGATAAGGTTGGGATAGGGTGGCGGTGGTGTGCTCCCAGACATCTCATTCTCACCACCCACCTCTCAAATGCAGTCAACATTATGGCACTGCTGTTCTCCTCCCTCGTTCTCTCTCTCTCTCTCTCTGCCTCTCTCTTTCTGTATCCTCTTCCAGAAAAAAGACCAAATTCACAGGCACAGAAGGCTCTGACGCCTGTGTGCCAATGGAGGAGGGATGAGGAGATGGGTGGTGGGTGGGTGGCAGAATTTGAAAATATCCCAGGCGTGGGAGGCCAGGTCTGAATCCGCCGTGTCGGATCGCGTCTGGTCGCAGCCTCTGATGGATGTCTCGCGCGGACAATGCCAAGCCGACACCCAGACCCCCGTCTGCGGGCCGGGCGTGTGAACGAGTGAGAGTCAGAGTGATGTTTGGACGGAGAGCTGACACTCACTGGAGGGCTGCTCGTAAAGAGACCGAGAGACTCACGCCGTGGCAGCGCAGGCCTGGCAGTATCAAGACCCCCCTTCCAGAAGGCCCATGCATAATATATGTGCATGCAGACATAATGTATGTTTGTGTTCCAAGATCTGGGGTACCTCAGAGATGCATCACAGACATCTGGTGACACATGGTGTTGCCAGGCCTGGGTTTGCAATAGCATGACTGCAGTAATATCACTAACACTTTTTCAACTACAGTTTCTCTGTGTGTGTGCGTGTGTGTGCGTGTGTATTTGTGTGTGTGTGTGTTTGTGTGTTTTTCCTTGTTTATTTCGCGGGGACCATATTCCACATCACATTGCACCAGATTGTAAAATATAAAAGCTGATCCCCATCTGTTGTCTCTGGGCAGGAGACAATCGAGCGAAAATCAACAATCAAAAGGGAGCTTGAGTACGTCCTGCCACGCCGACACCCACAACACACACGAACGAGCCAGGCAGTGCCATCCATCTTGCCTCTATTTAACACATGAGCCAATCAATAAATAAGACCTTTTAACACGTGCTCTCACAAGCTATTAGCAGGGCTTGCAACCTTAACTGACTTTGAGAGTATTTCAAGGCTGTGTTTAGCCATTGAACGCACGCACACACAATCCAACCAAACACACAAGCATGCGGGGGAAATAAACAGATCTTCAAAAGGATCGTGAACTCAGACTGACTCCGTCGGCAAAGAATGAGACGAGGAATCCAGCCCCACCACTTGCCTTACACAAGTCAAACCACACACCCTGATTAAGACATAAGACCGCATAATGTCTGCCTGTGCGCGTGGGCTCTCCCAAGCAATTAGCAAGGGCTGTTATGCTAGCTGACTTAGGTTAGTGTACGGCCGAGGAATCAGACAGAGTGTGCTACAGGCGCCTCGCTCTGTGATAGCCACAGATTAATAAAAGGAGCCTGTTAAATGTCCAAATGTAAATGTAGCCAAAGGTCCAGCTGAGGGGATTAAGGGCGTTGCCGGTGGCTGGTCTGCAGCTCTGCTCCTCTTCTCCCCTCTCTGGTCCAGTCGGGTTGGGCTTGCACTGGGGGCCCTGCGATGGTGGCAGGTGGACAGCTTTGTTTGATATCCCCATTCGACTGCTTTCATCTCAGCAGGCTGCCGAATCACAGCTCCACTGATTAAAGCTCACAGGAACAGAAACTCGCCTCTACTCTCCTCCCTCCCCTGCTCTCCTTCTCCTTTTTTTTCATTTTCTCTCTTGTCTTTCTGCTACTGATTCACCTTGTAGTGATCTGTAGGTTCATTCATTTTTTTTAAAGCAAAGTAATGTGGATGGTTAGGAGGCTAGCATGAGTGTTAATTATTGCCCTGGTTTGTTTTGCTTGTTTACTTATGGATTCTCCAAGATATTAATGAATGTACTGTTTCACAGAAATGTAGTTCAGCAAACATGTTTTTAAAAATGCATGAGCCAAAAATTTCGAATTCAGGGAAGAAAAAAAAATACACAGCATGATGGGTGTGTCTGGAATTATTCTGAAAACATCATGTGTCAAACTAAATCTTTCAACATGAATTTATCATGTTCGATGACTCAGAGAACTGTCAGAACATGAGCTTAAACTTAGATGAAAAATGCGGAAAAAACTTCCTGAAGGAAATAAAACAGCTTGAGCAAAAACTCATTGGTCAAAATAGATGCACAATCATATTTTTTTCCATATCCTGTAGTACTGTGTATCGAGGTATGAAGTCATGCCTTAAAAATGCCTAAATCTGACTCTGCTTAAAATACATTCCCCATGCTTTTTTGGTACAGTCTAGTGCCATGTCCTCCACTCTCGGAAGCTAATTTTGTTTAATATTTCAATTTGATGTCAAGCGAAAGCTTCCAGATCATCAAAGCTTGAGAGGGTTCCTTTTGGGACAGACTGAGCTGTTCAAGAAACAGCGGCAGAGCAAGCGGCGCAATCAAATACCCTATAGTCCATACTGTGTGCTCAGGGACACGTGGGATATTTAATGATCCCTAATTGTTCGGTGGATAAAAGTGGACGCGCAGAGCCGCGCTGCATCTCCCGATGCCCCACTGCATTGGTGAGCAGAGACGCATGCTGTGGGCATCAGCAACACTGCACTTGACAGGAGACCAATGTAGAACGTGAGAGCAGACAGCCATCGGTCTCCGGGTTTCTGCAGAGTGATTTTTCTTTTCTTCTCATTCCTTTCGCCCTGTTTCTTTCCTTCTTTCCTGAAAATGAAAGAGAAGCAAGCAAACATGTGCAAACAGTATACAGAATAACAGCTAGTGCCAGACAGTTGACATGGAGACAAAGGCACCCTCTGTGGCCCTGTGACCACCAACACCCGCACACCTCCCTCCCCCCTTGTCTTCCTCTGCCAATCTTTCCTTCCTTCCGTCGCTGTCTCCCTCTTTCTTTTTGAGCTTTCCTCTAATTTTTGACAGGTGACATACAGTGGTGGAAAGCCAGTGGCCTGGGACTGGCTTTGATGAGGTGAATGTTAGCAGAGGTGACAGCCCCCTTGACACACACACGCACACACACACACACACACAGCGCCCCTACCCTACACAATACCGCCCTCATGACAGTTCAGCACCTGTGCCCCTGAGATGCTGCCTCAGAAGGTTGACAACAACCTCGTTGTGGCGGACACTGTGTGTGTGTGGATGTGTGCGCGTGTGCATGTACGCGTGTGTGGGTGTCTGTGCGAGTGAGTGAGTGAGTGAGAGAGAGAAAGAAAGAGTTCTGAGCTCCCTTCCAGCGGCGCTCACCTCTCCAGCGCTTGATTATGCGCGTCCTTCGCCTCCCGGCCCCACGCCGTCCTAGCCCAGAGGTGCCGCCATAAAGAATTGATGTGATCAATGTCCCCCCGTTGCATTTTACAGTAGCGTCTCAGAGCCAGATAGGCTTTCATCAATGGCCTCATCAATAGACAAGACAGGCTAATAGATGCAATGTGTGTCCACATTGGCAGCTAGCTACTTACCTGGCCCCTTGGCATTCACATTGACTCAGTAAGGTGAAGTACAACCAGCCTTCCTGACATTGTTTTTGAGTTTATGGTACAGCAGTATGTCAACATTTTTTTTCAGGTAGTTCTGATTGGAGAAAACCCAAGATGCCAAAAGGTCATTTTACATTTAGGCCTCCCATCAATGGATATACATTTTAGCCCAACTAGTAGATTTTGGTGGACTACAAAAGACTAGTAAAGACAAGAAGCTGACACATACTGTTCTTGATACATGCCAATACATCTGCTTCCTGTGGGAACAATTAGGGCAATCAGCTGGGAGGAACATCACATCACTGTAAACTGGCTTGGTTTTCAATTTCTTGGGTTAATACTAATGTCTAGCCAATTTTTGTGTCAGTGAAATGTATTGACGACATCTCATCTTGAACTACACACTTAACCTACTTTCACACTAAAATGAATGGTTTTACATCCTGTTGACCAAGCCGCTACTCCAGTTAGCTGATCACCAAAGGTAACGCTCACCAGGATAAGGCTATTCTCTGTGAAGCAGATACATATTCTAACATTTTTCTAAAATAAATTCATGGCACATAAGATTATTTTTGTAAGGAGGCCAATGGGCTATCTCCATAAGCAAGGATCAGTCAGGGCCTTTGTACAGTAGTCTACATACACAATCAAAAGCAGACAGGCCCTGGCTGATGTTACACTGTACTGCATCACCTTCTATTGTGCATTCGGACAGCAGCTTCTGCAGGCCTTACCTTACCCAACCTCCCCCCCTTACTCTAGGTTTACCGAGCAATCCCACCCCAAGACATCCAACTAATCTTTAATTCATCGCTTGTATCTTCTTTAGTTTTCTTGGCCCAGATGAGGGAGAAATAGAAATATTTTTCATCGTCTTCATCTTGTCTTTTCTCCCTACTCGGCTGTTGTCTTTTTGATGGGTGGGTGTTTAGTGGGGGGGGGGGTGTAATTCACTAAACTTTGAAGTGGTAATGAATGGTAGCTGAGCACGAGGCACGGGAGACGCATCTCTACCCCGGCCTGCCTCCCAGGCTGAAATCCATCACCGAGCAGGAGGCAACAGCTTGCCTGACAGCTTTGTCAATGAAAATTACGCCAGTCGGTCGGGATCGGCCGCGCCCTGGCGTGAGCCATACCTGCCGCCTCTGATTCTCCCTCTCTCACACACACACACACATTTTGTCTCCAGGTCCTGGCGAGAGGCCGAATCCAAAATAACCGTCCCCCTGGGGGGGGGGGCTTCTTTCTGCATGGGGACGTGTGGGTATGTGTGGACCCCCCATCGTGGGTTATGGAGATACAATAAACTTTTTTCAGCTTGTCAAACTTGGTAAAAGTCACTCACTGTGCAAAGACGGGGTGCTCTGTGGATTGTCGATGACTGCTAGATGAACACGCAGTGGCTGTTTGTGAAATGTGAACGTTGTTGGGAGAGAGAGTAAGCAAGAGGGAGTGGATGGTTAAGACTATTTCAATACAGAGATGCATCACTGTCAAGCAAACACAATTACTGAGAGTCTCTGTAGCAGCATTTTTGCGATGAAGATGTCAAATATTTGTCTTTATAGTATATACACACACACACGCTTGTGCACCCACATACAGTACACACACGCATGGGCGCAGACACACACACACATACACATGACTACACACATTTAGCTTTTTCCCAAATGTTTCTTTACAATAGTGTTGGTTTTCATGGACATTTCCTTATCCCCTTTTTTTCCAACATGACAACATGCCCTTTTTTTCCGGCTCAAATGAGATCCCATTGGATTTTACTCGCTCAACTGCAAAAGACCAAAGATAATTTCCATCTCTGTAATTAGAAATGTAAGACATACATCACAGAATATGCCTTGTTAAAAAAAAAAAAGCTAAGGCTTGATATTATGTAGATTTAAAGGCACCCGAAGGGGTAGTTGTATTAATTATTTATTTAGATTCTCTTTCATTTATTTTCTCTCGCCACAGACTAATAAAACATGGCCCGATCCTGGTTCAAATCACAATGCCATGGCAAGATTAAATGAATAAAAGGAGGATCATTTGTCTGTTTGCTTTTATTTCCGCATCTGCCATTTGCCTTAATGGCATCCGGCAAAATGCATAACTGCGAGGTGTGTGTGTTTGTGTGGCAGGGGTGTGTGTGTGTGTGTAAGGCGTGCAGTGTAAACAGATTGGGCATCACAGTGAGAGAAGGGGTGCCTGTGTCACATAGAGATGAATATTTGTATAAGCTCCATTCGTTCCTTGGTAATTCAAGCAGTAACTCCAGCAAATTAGATTGAGATTCATTAAATCCGACGTGAGCACTTTTCCTTTGGACTGATGCACTGGACAATGGGGACAAGTTGTGTGTGTGTGTGTGTGTTTCCTTTATTTTTTTTCACTCGCACTTGCAGTGTTTTGACAACATCTGTTTCCATGATGCTGTTATTAGTAGGGGGGCTGGCACAGGGAAAGTGGTGGTGTACCTTTGCCAAGCTCTTTGCTGCAACTCTGAGCAAACTATCACTGAAGCACACATCAAACAGCTTGAGAAAGAGCTGGCCTATTGCCATGGGCGGAGGGAGCAGAGGAACCAATTATTTAGCTAAACAGCCATAGAGGGGAAAGCTCTGTAATACTGATAGGATACACACAAAGGTAAAAAAAAACAGCAGGATGTAGGTAGGCATTACTATGATATTGTATACACATGTATATATCACTGTTATAATAAAATGCAATTCAATGCAACACATATATGAGCAAGCTTATAAAGGGTGACTTTCAAGTCTCCGAGGCTGAAGTTCTTAGGTGGTGATTTAAAGGTAAAAGTAAGCCACTTCTTATAATAATGTTGCAAATCACAGAGTGGCCGGTTATTACATGCATGGACAGCTCACCAAATGTAACTGCTGTTTGGTGATCCAAGTTTGATCACTCCCCCTGCAGCGCATTAGACGCCGTCAATAAGTGATGATGTTTGTCCAGTGGCGGTAAGATGCTTCATCATCACAGGGGAGCCAAGGCGCTATGGTGGAGTGGAGCGTGCCGCAGAGCAGTGTGTGTGTGTGTGTGTGTAGGGTAGGGGAGGGGTGGTATTGGCGAGATTGCCTGCCTGCCTGCAAGCCTTTGAGCTCACAGACACAACCACCTGCCACCGGTCCAGGCACACAGCAAGCAATCATCCAATTTCAGGAGGCGCTCGTGGAGAAAGGTCACCGGGCAAGTGCTCCGCCACTTTTCTCACTGGTGATTGGTGGGAGGACATAGTGGGGGAGAAAGTAGGGGAGAGCTCTCCCTATCTCTCCTTCTCTCCGTCGTTCTCTCGTTTTGTTGTTTCTCCGCACATTTGCACAACGCCATCTCATCTCCCACCATCTCTCCTTAGGCAACTTGAACAGATTTGATGGCGGCAGATGGCCAGTTGATGAGTGATATCCTTACCAATTAAAATTACTAATTGGACGTCGGGTGACATGGAATGGGATGTCTTGTGACACAGCGGCTGTGCTGTTTCCGTGGAAGCATGGGAGTATGTGTGTCTGTGTGTGTGTGTGTGTGTGTGTGTGTGCGTGATGTGTATATGTGTGTGCACATAAGCGACACACAGAGCCTTGTCCTTCAGGAGAACGGTGGTATGAAACAGTATGTTCTGCCAGGTAAAACCTTTATGTGAATCACCTCAACTGTTTCCACTCCATCTGAATCCTCCTTCTTGTCTCAAAAGAGATTCTACAGACATGAATATCAAAAGAGATGTCAGATTTTCTTTACACCTTATTTATTACATCAATCTGATCAAAAAAGAGGCGAGAAAAAAATGAGGCAATTGAAAGAGAAATATAAAAAGAAAGGTGAATTCAGCCTTTGAAACAAGATGGATGGCTTGCAGACAAGAAATACTTCAAATCCCCCTTCTTCGCACTAACAAATGTTACCTGGCGGCGTAATAATCAGGACACATTGATCACAAAAAAACTGCCAACAGACAGTCTGTGCTCCTGTATCTCGGAGAATCCAGCGTTGGTCAGGAGGGCCATGAAACATTGAGAGATGAGGTGAGGTTTGTTTGTGTTGACTTTGATCCCTCCCTTGCCTCACCTTCCTCAGACCGTCCTCCACAGTCCGACATGATCAAAGAATCAGCCCGCTCCCCTGGCAGGGACTTACCTACACTCCAATATACTCCAATTCACCCAAAATCAACCAGAGGCAGAGGCGCAAGTTCACGGTAGGTAAATGAGTCTGACTGTGCCTGCGAAGAGAAGGAGCAGCTTTGCAATGACAGGCTCTGCACATGCTTTATGCCTTCTCTTCCTTTGTGTTATTCTGGTAAAATCTCTCTCTAGGCTGATGTGTGAAGATGTGTTTTTTTTTTTTTTTTTTTAAAGGAAGCAGTAAATTTGGGAATACTAATGGTCCAATTTAAGAGTGTGATTTCACCTTGAATCTGCCATTATCTATATCAAAAGAGATGCTCCTGGAGCTGGTCAGCTTTTTGCATTGTTGTCGCCAAATTGCCAATTTTCACAAGCAAGTTCACTCATTCCTGTTTGAGTAACCTCGAAGGTCAACTCTCCTTTTCTGCACCTGGGGCGAACCTTGACTTAGAAAGAGGAGAGAGACCCTTTTAAAACCTCTGCCGTGACAATACAACCCTCCTCATGCAACCCACTTGACATACTTCCTGAAGGCTTTGTGGGCAAGACTGCAGCTCATATATGTATTTAACTGATGAACAGTTGGCTGTACAGTTAAGCTTTTTAGGTGCAAATAGGGAGTCTGCAGCAGACATTTAGTTTCTGCTTTTACTTCCCGCTAAGTGCCATGTGAGGAGTTCATTTTCACCAACTAGTCACCTGGGAAAAACAGATATGGCACTTCTAAATATTTGGTGCAAAGACCAAAGGCTTCGCTTAAACTAATATCAGGGTTCTTCAGACTATATAAGGCAAAAATGTTTTTTTTTTCTCTTTACATCTGTATCAAATTTTAGAAATGTTGTATTTTCATACTGGATCTAATTAAATCTTCTTTGCGGAGTTGCCTGGAATGTTTATTCTCCACACACTTGCGCTCCGAAGGAACCTGAGAACAAACAACAAAAGCTGGTGATATCTCAACATATTGCAACCATTTTAAACCCCTCAGCACACTTTAAACTTAATTTGTCAATTTTACTTTCTTCTCTTGCCAGTGCATAAATTGCTCAATCTTTTGCAAAGCAGAGTAAATATTTGCCGTCCGCATCTCTCACAAACATTTCAGTGAAACTATCAATTTTTTCATCCAGACATGCACACATACACATACACACACGCACACATGCACAAACACATTCATCTGTCATATAAGCTCTGTGATGGCACAGTGGAAGAAATTTGTCCATCATGGTGGCGACTACATCCTCTCCTCTGGCTCATACCGGGCATATCCGCCCGCCTGTTCCCGTTGCTGCGGTAACAACACCCTCTGTGGATGACCAAAATGAGAGGTTGCTGGGTGGACAAGTGAGTGTGCCGTGGCCACTTCCTTCTTTCCTACTTCAGAGGACATCTATCTACATCTTTAATGCCACCAGATGGGATTCCTGACTAGCTTTAAGACTCAAAAAACCACAAGGCGTGAAATGATTGCACGTCTAAAGCTCGCCACACATCTGAGTACGCCTTTGCAGGCCTTTCTGTTTGACCGCTTTAAATAACACACTAATTCCTGTGGTTACATCTGTTGGTCGGTTTTGAAAAGATGCTATTTTGTGACATGTATGTCTCTGAATGTAAACATGCAGTGTGTTTTCTTACAACCTGTCTCGCAAGACCTAATATCCAACAGCCAATAATAAATACTGCCATAATCAACATGTGTAAACATACAAGGCAAAGAACACACTGCCTACATCCATAAATCTAATCACACACAGTGTGGCAGAGGGCATCCATTTAATAGGCCCATCTCACCAGTATATGGCTAGGCCCATCTGTTTGGAGCATCTTTTGTATGTTATATTGGTGTCTTGCCCATTTGCATCATGTAAATCTGTCATGCTTCATATTTAGTGGCTGGCTGAATGACAGACTGCATCTAAATCTTCCATCCTTTAGCAGGAAGCAAAACTCCTAATGGTTGAACATATTGTTGTTCAACAGTCCTCTTTGCCTTTCTCCTAACACCCTTTTTTCTATTCTGATAGTCACAAGCTGTGGCTGAAGATGCTTGTGTGGTGAATGTACAGAATGAGACACTGGCGGTGGGGAGGGGGGGGGGTCAAAAATTGCACTCACTTGAAGAGGCACTTCGTCTCCCTTGTTGCCCACTTGAGGGTAGCGAAATTAGCCGGCGATCACTGCAGTCACCGTGCCTGACGCCATCTTCCCTGAGTCACCGAGCAGGTGCGTAGTGATGGGAATGGGGGCGAGGCGAGCCACCAGCACCCCAAAAATAAAACAAGGTGCCATGTGTGCATGTACGTCCCTGACAAATGGTACGGTAATGAGTCTCAGGGAAGTTGTGACGAGGAGAGAATCAATCACCCAAGATGGAGGGATCGGTGGGGGTGCTTGTTGTGTGTAGGAGCTTAGGGGAGTGTGTGTGTGTGTGTGTAACTATCTGCATATGCGTGCATGTGTGTGTGTCAGAGCGCTGACAGGAGTCATGCGCCTCAGCCTCTACCTTGTCTCCTTGGAACAGACACGGGAGGCCGGGGCGTGCGAAGGTCTCGGCCGCCGTTTGCCCGAGCAGCGAGGAGCATTTTCTGGAGGTCAAGCGGGAAACACACTCATGGGGCCACCTTCCCTCGACGCGTCATCAGTAAACCCCCATCATGGGCCCATTGTCTTAATGGCACTGTCAATGGACACCTAATGGCACTCTGCTGGCGACGCCTGGCTGCTCCGTATTAATTTGAGCAGCCCCGCGCCAGCGAAGGTTATTTTTTATTGTGTCTGTCAGCCGCTGATAAACCTGGTCTCCGCCATCCATCCATCAGTTTCCAAATGCTCTTTCTTTTCTCCCGCAGCCTTTCCCTCTCTCTCTCTCCTCCTTCCTTCATTGCTTCTCTCTATCTATCTATCTCACTCTTCCTCTCTCTTTCTCCTTCTCCCTCTCACATTCTTTTAATATCTTCTCTTTCTCTATCACTCTCAATCTGTTTCACTCTCTCTTTCTCCTCCTACCCTTCATTTCTCTGCCCTCTTTTCTCTCTCTCCCTCTATCCCTCTGTCCTCTTTTATTCCTCTTTGTCATTCTTGCTTGTTTCCCTCCATATTGTTTCCTTTTTTCAGTCCCCCTCTCATTTGGTGACTGTACCCTTACATTTTCAACACGTATAATCTTTTTTAAGAACACACTGAAGCTTAATATTATTTCACCGGGACCTCCACCTCACTCTCTCTCTCTCTCTCTTTCCTGCTCTCTCCTTCTTTCCCTCGCTCCTGCATGGTGTGATGAATGACCCAGGCTCTCGTATCGATTTCCAAACTGAAACAATTTGGAGACAAAACAAGTAGCAGTTTATCATATTGATTTTCCTCCCAATTTAGTTTCCCCCCCTTTAAGGTGACACTGTGATCTGAATGAATAAAATAAATGAGCGGGTGAATAAGTACATCTGGAGTGCTGAACTGTGACAATGATTCAGTATGATGTCACATAACCAGCGCCGCCCGAGGCAGCTTTCTTCAGGCCATCATGAAAAGAGCCCTCTGACTCTGAACATGAGGGCTGTTCAGCTACGGCGTTGTCGGCGGCCTGATCAACAAACACCAACAAAATAAAAGAGTGAAAAAGACTAAGAAAAAAACTCAACCCATTTCACAATGCATGCAGCACAATAAGAAGCTACAGGCTAGGTTCTGCATGCTGCCAGGCTTTTTTTTGGTGAAAGCCTTGTTTTCTTTTGAATGCCAGTGATTAAAATGCGTAATTGGGCCATTCATTCTGAAGAGTTAGGAGCGGTTAGAAGGGTGTCAAATGCTTTGACATGGCACTTGCAGGCTTTGCAGCGAGGCAAAAAGGGACTTGCTTGCTGTTTGCATCCCCTTGGTGAGAGGGACGCGACAGAAGTAGGGCACTTCATGCTGTGTCAGTGTAGATCAGTTCATGACTATCAGGGTGTCAACATCTCACACAGGTTGAAAGAGGCTGGCATGTCTTGTGCCGAGTGGGAGGACGACTCTGAACCGAGAGGGGGAAGAGGGTAGCGTTTCGGAAGAGGGTAAAAAGCCGAACTGAAGCCGAGCAGGGGAAAAGCTAAAATCTCTATTACAGGAAAAAGAATAAAATATATGCCTGTCTCGGATCAAACGGTTCATCTTGAACTGCCAATGGACTGCCAATGTTCTGTTCATGTACAGGAAGAAAACAAGGCTACACTTCAGCTGGGTGTCAAAAAAGTGAAAGACGGAAAGACGTAAGGGAAAGTCAAGGGAACGTGTTGCATCATGGGAAATCTAAAGCACTGTATACAGAAGCCCTAAGGACCATTGACTCTCCCTCTGTCCCCACCTCTACCCTCTGCCCCCTGCCACAATTGCATTAGAGCAGCATTTTTGTTTTTTCCTCCCCTCCCTGTGACGAGAGTCAAGTGTCAAGATCATCTTTTAATAACAGATTGGATTTGATTACAATCTGCTGACGCCGCACTCCCCTCCTGCATCACCTGAAAGGCAGCACGCTCCCGCTCCTCCTGCCGCGGCCCCCTGAATTCATTACCACCGACCGCACCAACCCGTCACCTGGCAACTGTGCCCTTGGCTCCTGTGCCATGCTACTGCAGATAGTGGCTGTCCCCTACCTCCAACACGTACACACACACATATAGTCATATATATAAACACACACACACAATTCTCACCTTACCACTATCAATATAGATGCCCCCACCACCACCCCCACCCATTGCCCCGGCCCTGAACAATTGCAGTGGGACATGAAGAGAGAGGGAGGGGGTCCATTGGATGGAAAAAGTCCATTGGATGAGTAAAGCGGAGGTGAGGATGGTGTTGGGGAGTGGGGGACAGCGAGAACAAACAACAATAACGGTGAGAGGAGCGTTTTGATATTGCGAGCATATTACTCAGTTAACCTTCTGTCCTCCGCCTCCCCCTCTCCCTGTCTCCAACCCCCTCACCACCACCCCCAGCCTGCCTCATCACCCCCCTCCTCTCCTGCTGTTTAAATTAGCTCGACACCCCACTGTGCCCTCCTATGAAATTACTTTTACACGACACTATCTCCAGAGCGCAGGGTTCCAGGGCCCACCCGCTCATACCCAAAGAGAGGCCTGGATGGCAGCCCCCTCAAACTCATTGGTGTGCGTCTCCGACCATTACAAAGAAAGGCATGGGCAGAGATGCGGGACGCTGCCGTGAGACGGAAAGGGGAACAGTAACGATGCAAAGATGAGATTGCTTTTTTCCCTTCCCTCTCATAAGCAGAGGGTATAAACATTGTACAGGCACCAGGGTGTGTGTGTGTCTGTGAGAGAGAAAAGTATTCTTAGGGGAGGAAGGGGGGGGGGGGGGTTACACAGGCAGCCTGTGTTCTTTAAAAGAAAAGAAGTATGCATCAAAAAGAAGTTAGAATTTATTTGTTTGTTTGTTTGTTGATTATTTTATTTATTTAGGTATCTCCCTGTCAGCCACTCTGCTTTGTGCGAACACATCACGCCCAGTTGAGGGGAACTCTCAATAGATCCAGTACCACTACAGCCAGGAAAAACAACAAACACCCCTCTTACAGTACACACACGCAACCTCTTTCTTCATCAGTGTGATCATCATGAAGATCATCTTCTTCTCCTTCATTCTTTTTCTTTTTCATTCTTCTTATTCTGCTTCTTTCCTCTCATCACCTTCCTCGCTCTCTTTGTCTCTCTCACAAACACAACCCGAGATAGAGAGGCCGTTTAGCTTAAAGTCTCACTCCACCTCAGAGAGGCGCACATACAAGACACACTCATCTAATTACTGAGGAAGAATACAACTCTAATGGAGTCAGGAGGGCATTCTTGCAAGACAAACAACAGCAGCAGCAGCAACAATAATAACAACAATATTTAGGGCAGCAAACAAGGGGAAATACAAAATATTTGTGCTTTGTACTCGCTTTCCCAAAGCAAGCATACCCAAACCTATATACATAAAGAAGGACAAAAGAAAGAAAAAATTGAGAAAAGAAAGTAAGAAATGAAGAAAGAAACTATTTGTCCTGCAGTGATATGGAGCAGGCTAATTGGGCCTATCTATTGGACCGGGGCTACGTTTAGCCCATCACTACATTTATATTGAGGACCTCCGATAGATGTTACTTGCAGCCCAGATGTCGCTACATGCCACTTTTCCAATCTCCAGTGGTAATTGAATGTTATTTGTTGAGTGTCTTTGCAACTAAAGATCAAACTGGTTAGACTCAGACAGGGCCTGTGGTGGTGGCGGAGGATTAGTGAGGCCAGGCTCAGAAAGACATAACTACACAGCTTTTTTTCTCTGAAGAGCAGCAAGGATGGAAACAAGGCAAAGGAGAGGGGGAAACGAGGGCACTGGGTGGAGGGGAGCAAGGGTGGTCGATTAAGTGCTTCTTTTCCGGGTAAGCAGTAGCATTTGTCAGGGGTGTTTTCAATGTCAGAGATGTGCAATGTCATGGCTGTTACATGCACCAGCTATCAAATCATTCAGAGGGAGATTGGAGAAGAGATGAACAATGGATGGATTCTCGAAGGATGAGTGAGTGGATGGATGGATGGATGGGTGGATGCATGGATGGCCTGTGCTGTGCCTCTGTCCTTCTGGTAGATAAATGCATTTCTTATTGAAAGTGCATTCAAAAACAAAAACTGCTGCAGTCCTGGAAAAAGGTTTGTTGAGTCAAACTAAGACAAAAGAAGGAAAGAAAAGAAAACAATGCGTCTATAATGTCTTAGACCTATAGCCTTTGACTGGAGGTTCAGTATTATTCATTAACAACCAACTGGTACTTTCAGGATACCACAGGATTCAATTAAATTTATCAACTTCCTTTTTTATGGGTCTACGTCCATTGCCAAGTTCCTAATAATTAGTGTCTTGGAAGAGCTTTAGGATTTGTGAGGCTGTTGGAGACATGGTCCTCTGTTATAATCCTTTCTTTAAAAAAATAATAAAAAAAAAATGAAAAAAGTGCAATCAAGGCACTGTCACAAGTGTCACAGCATGAAATAGGAAATTGAGGGGAGGAGAAAGAATAAGAATAGAACGACGGGTGGTTGGGGGAGGGGGTGTTGCCATTTCACAAACATTTAAAAGCTATCTCTTTGGTTATGTGACAGGCACATCTGGTAGCAATAATGACTGATACACAGGCTTAGAGACTGTGATTCAGAGTTGTGACACTCTGAATGGTATCTGGGACAAGGTAGATAACATTTCAGGATCACACCCTAGGAATCATAGCATGCACATGGGCGTTTGTGCGTGTAAGAGTGTTCATGATGAGCGTGTCTGTGTGCGTTTAAAAGTGGGTTTTGAAAATGTATGTTCATTATAGTGTGTGTGTGTGTGTGTGTGTGTGTAAAGGCCACTGCACACACTGGTCCCGACATTGTTGAGAACATTCGAATTTGACTCCAATGGTGCACTGTAGGGGAATCACTAGTACTGTAGATTATATAGATAGAACGGCTCCGAAAAAATAGATTTGAATCGTAATCAACAGGTGGCGGCTGCAGAGTTCGATGCTGGTGTATGAGGTTGTTTTAAAAATAATAGAATTCAATCATGGAGGAGCAGTGCTCTTCACAGATCCAATGTGCAGAGGCCTTTAAAGTGGGTTTTATATATGTTTTGTATATTTGTATTTTGTACAGTATATGTTGCCGGTGTGTGGCGGTCGTTAGAATAGGTTTTAAAATGTATATGTTGTCCATGTGCAGGGTGGGTGAAGATGAGTGACAATGTCATGGTGGAGTGATAGAAGTCTGTGTGTTACGTATAGCTCATTTAAGTGAATAATTCTCATGTTTGTGTGTGTTTTGTTATATATTTATGTATTTATGTTTCTTTTGTACAGTTGCCATCCCAGACTTATTACCAACATTTTTCATGCATGTGAGAGTGTTTGATTTGTGCTGGATTAATATTTGTTATAACGTTAGGTCTACATTATGTTTTTGTAGGGGCGGTTGTTTAGATCTACTTGTCATAGATAAATCATTACTGCAAAGAGTTCAGATTTGTGTCATAAATTTGCGGATCCTCTGTGCTACTGTGTCCATGGTTCACCCAAGCATGTGGAGCACATGTCCACCAGCCCCTTCCGGCTATCAATACATCCAGCTGTGCCCCAGTGGCCTGAGGACCAGGGCTGGTGGTGAGCTTCAAAGCGAAACAATAGATTATTGTCACCTCGGCTGCAGCGAGCCAGTGGACGTTATTGGAGAGCTCCCCGAAAAGGACAATAGGGTGTAAATTGATTTATGGGGATTCGGGGTGCCATAATGTGCAGTAGTTACAAGGAATCAATGGGCTAGAAAAATGCTAACAGCAGACCTTTATGTCCGGGGCCTTTGTCTCCTAGCAATTTAATTAATCTGAGTTTTTTTTTCCCCCTCTCTTTCTCTCTCTCTCCACTTTCTATTGGTGGGTGTGCGTGGGGTGGTGGCGGTGGGGGTTGATGGGAAAACTACATCTGTACTACTCTAGTGCCTTTAGTTCACCACAGATGACATGAGATGACATCAAATCAAATCCCAGGCAAAGTTAAGGGCCACCACTCACTGGCCTCACTCACACATACTCCACTCACTAACAGGCATACACAAACACAGCTCACGCACACACACACACACACACACAAACACGACCTTGGTGACAGGAGAGTCGCTTCTCACCCAAGGTTGTCATTGGCGTTTCCAAATCTCCACGGAGACGGGAGGAAAATACCCGAATGGGAGAGGCGGAAGAGAATAAAATAAGTTTTATTTCAGGGAGAGGGTGACATTGAGGTGCGGGTGGGCGACACTGGTGCCATGCTACCTGATGGGAATGCTACACTGATGGCAAGGAGGACAGCAGTCACAGGCAGGTGGCTGCCAATTTCAATGAGCTAATTGCTGTCCAAAAATAGTTAATATGGTGGAGGCATACGGGGCTGTACGAAGGTTGACAGATGCACGTGTGACGTAAGATTGCCCCCACATATTGGCTTCGGCCTACAACCACAAGAGAAGGAAAACAATATGGAGTTATTGAGTAATACACTCATACACTGCTGGAACACACGCATGGTTTACTCAAGTTACTTATTTGTACTTATTTGTAGCCTTGGTCTAATTTTTTTTTTTTTT
>JAGFZM010001004.1:201115-226115 GCA_017657215.1 Limnothrissa miodon
TCGCATGGCGTGCCATGCAGTGCAGTCTCGCCATCTCCTGCACTCTTTTCGGCCTCCCCACGAACCCCCTGTGCACACACAGACACACACACACGCACACACACACACCAAACCCCCGGTGTGACCTTGTCAAATTCAAGACTCTCTCCTCCTTTGAAGGTCCCACCCTGTCTCCCCCTGTGAGGGCTCCAAACCCCCGGCTGAGCCCAGCTCACACTGGATCAGTGATCCACTGACGACTACGTCAGAACAGATTCTTCTATTATGATTTGTCCCATTATCTAAATGACCTGCCCCTAACATATCCTTGTGTATTTATGATGCTGCGCATCTCAGGGTGAGATAATAAATGGCTGGATATTGATTCTGATGAGGGCGCTAATAATAGAGAGATTTTAACCGTAAGCTCCTAAATGAATCCAAACAGGTTTCCGAGAGTGGGTGCACAAATTCATTTTCCCTTGGGGTATCTGCAGTGAACCGAATATCCGCACAGTGTCCTGGCAGGAAATCACAGATCTCCCACCTCTCTGACATGGGGGTGTTAGGACGTGTGGGAGCCTGTGTAGCACAAACTGTAGCACACACACATGCACACACACTATCCAAACCAAGCAACTTGGTACTGGCACCTACCAATTTCATATGGGAACACCAGGGCTGAATGGGATTATGTTTCTCCACACTCTTTAAAGGTTTTTAAGAGGAGCTTTTTGAAGTTTTCCGTCAGTCTGCCTGTGCGCATCTCCTTGAGGCCTAGCTTAGCATCCGCATGAAGCCGTGTCTCCCATGTGACAACTGGGGACACTAAATTGAAGTCTGAGTTTGAATCTGCATTGTTACACAAAAAGAAGTCAGCAAAGGTCCTTACCAATAGTTAGAGCTTAATGTGAAATGCGTAGAACAAACACGTCGATGTGCTTCGGTCTGCACAAATTTGACAGCGTACCTTAGTCCTTAAACGCATATCCTGATAAGATCTCAGAATGGAGGAAAACAAATAGCTTGTTTATTTGTAATGATAACCTCCATCAGCGCTCAAGCTACTTGGCACTCCCAAGTGTCAACAAGAGAAAATGCTGCATATCAAGCCAATTTCCTCACACTGAAGTGCATCCGACAAAGAACACGCAACTCGTCATACAAATTTAATTGTGTGAGACTTCAAGAATTCCTTTCAATTTCCCGGCCCCAAACAAGCAGAGCTGAATCATTCATCGTGTTTATTTGCCTGGGTCGCCGTTTGCAGACACCTCCATTACCCTTTTGTCAAGCTGTCCTGCGATTGCAGAACCTGCTTGATTAGATTGATATGCTGCCTGGCTAGCTCTCTCAGCTCGTGCTTCTATATCAAGAGAAGCCGCTCATTGTCTGCAGATGTAAAGCCTATCAAGACCAGAAAGAGAAAAAAAATATAATCAAAAAAAAAAAAAAAAAAAACGAAAATCTGCATTTCTCATTTTCATGCATATGGGCTATTTACTCTCCATCTGCACTTGGAGGAGGAAGAAAAGGGAAGCAAAAGGGGGATGGGAGGAAGAAAGTGCTGAGCTCCAAATTAACCTCCCAGCTCCATCCCACAATGCAATGCGGTGGCAGCGGCAGCGAGGCAGCCGGGGCTGTGGGTTTTATTGATCGGTAGGCTCTGAGGGTAGCAGGCTCCTGGAGGAGCGGGCGGCGGCAGGTGGTGCTTCGCTCGCGGTGAGCCCAATGGCTGCTCTGTTTGAGTCACACCAGCGGAGGGTAGATACACCCCTCCCCACCCCACACACACACACACACCTTCTCTCTCACACTCTCACACACAATCAGCACCACCGTGCACACAAACTCAGCCCCCTATGGAGTCTGCAGATGAGGCTTGTTAGGGCATGCTTAAAATAGAGGGGAAGTGTCTCTACCTGCCAATCTGCACCCTGGCAGAAGGTTACCTGGCGCCCTCGACATGAGCTCAGAGAGAGTGAGAGAGAGAAGAGAGAGAGAGAAACGAGGCATTGTTTACCCGTGACCCTCCCAGAGCACATGTTCTTATTGGAGACAGCCTGCTGTGATTTCCCCCAGGATGTGCCGCCCAAACTGTGGGGGAGTGTGTACTGTGTGTACGTGTGAGTGTGTGTGTTGTGTGTGTGTGTGTGTGTGTGTTAGGGTAGGTAAGGTGAAGGTGGGGATGGGGAGGGAGGGTGTGTAGCACCTCACCAGCCTCCACTTCATCACACAACAGCACCTTTGACTGGAGCTATTCCCCACCAGCCACTTGCTCTTTTTTGACTCTGTTTTGTTTCCAGGCCCTCTTCTATCATTCCTCCTTTCTTCTCCTCCTCCTCCACCTCTACCACCAGAGCCTCTATCAACGCACCCTCTCCACCTCCCTGGCAGCAAATGGTCTGAAGATGAGGCAGATTATCTCGGGAAGAAAGGAGTGCGGGGAAGGGAGTCGCCGGGTGGAGGGTGAGATGGGGTGGATGGTGTGGGAGAGCAGGTTATGTGAGGTGAGGAGAAAATGAGAGGGCACTGAAGAAAGAAAGAGAGAAAGAATGAGAGAAAGAGATGGAGAGGAAAGAGACAATCCATCGAGCCACTTGAGCAGCAAACTCAAAACGTTTGAGTAAATGAGTAACTCGGCCGACGGGGGCAGCGTGTCCACCAAGACGGCCCTCTGTGATTGGCTGCCTGCATATAAAGCAGCCACAGCGAGCCGAGCGCTAATATCAATTAGCATGGCGTATCAATTAGCCTTCAATCTCACAGCACATTAGTAGGGATAATGGCCCAACTGCCCCCCCCCCTCAGCCACACACACACACACACACACACACACTCACCCCAAATAGCTACCTCATTCTCGCTTCATCATGGCCCCTTCGAAAGTCATTAACATGCAAGTGAGTGGCAAACCCTTCCCTTTCTTTAAGTCTGTCTGAACATTTCTGTCAGCGTGGCTCCTTTGATTAGCGTTTCAGACAGGAACATGTGATTTATATTTCATTTACAGCCCATCACGACCACCAATATGGACGTGTGAAGGGAGACGTATGGAAATGACGGCTGGCTGTGCGGTCCAGATTCATTACGTTCCCCCCGTGGAGCCCCGGGAGGCTCGGAGAAGCGTGTAAAACGCATGAAGGTCTTGTGATTGCGCCACGTGTTGCGAAGCTCGAGTTATAGCACCATGGGCCAGTCGTAACCCACCCCATTAAACATTATAGGACACCGAGAGAGAGAAAAAGGGGGACTGTGAGAGTGATCTCTAAAGAAACTCGTTCGTTTACGCCAAAGACAGAAATGATAATGTGTCATTTTAACAACTTACATCTCTCTCGGTTTCTTCAGTGCTCTATATCTGCCACGTGTACATTCAGTTGAAGAAAACAAGCTTGTTTGGCAGTAATGTCTGTTTTAGATTAATCACACTACCTGTGGATTCTACCAAACGTTGTCATTATTATTTAACAACATTTTAAAGTGCATATTTTAGCCAATTATACCGTCCAGTCAGTCCAGTCTAGTTGTTTGAAAATGAAACATTCAGATTATAGTCAGTGTGCCACTGCCTGGATCAGGGCAGCTAAATATGGGGCATCCCTGGGAGATGTGGGCTGGGTTCAAAGCAGTGTCTGACCATATATAACAACAAAGCTCTCCCTTAGGCTCCATTATAACCACTTTCTCTCTGGTATGGTGACATAAAGAGCCGTGTGGCACAGTGATTTACCACAAAGCTGGACTAAACAAGGGGAAACGGCAAAGTATCAAAACAACTCGAGCGTTTTAGTACACCAGTCTAACAGAAAGTGAGAGAGAGAGAGAGAGAGAGAGAATCTAGTGTGGTCTTGTTTTTAACACTTTTGTTGTTGCTAGTGTTGTTGTTGTTTTATACATGGGACAGCACTTCAGTTGAGAACGTATGACAATGGACTGGAGTTCAGAACAGTGTCTGCTAACTGCTTGCTGGGAAGCACAGGGAGTATGTTTAGTGCACGTCCGCATGTGTTATTGACGACATCCTCCACATATCAGTGGCTGTGATGAATTGATTATGCTAACAAACCAGACGTGTGACACAAGCATTATGTAAATAGTTATTTATTTCAGTGTTTGCAGAGGTGGAAGGTGGCATAACTGTGGGAGGTTGAAATTTCACGCAGCACAGATGCCTTTTTCATGACATGCATATTGCACAGATTCCCGGCAGCCATAAGAACCTCAGCTCATATACCAAACACTACTCCTGCTTATGACATATGGAGCTTCTATTGTGGTGTGGTGGGGGACTTTTAGGACTGTGTGTGTGTATGTGCGCTGTATGTCAGCGTGTTTGTGTATGTGTGTGTGTATGTGTGTGTGAGAGAAAGAGTGAGTGATAAGTAAGGTATATACAGTGTCTGCATGTTTGTGTGTGTATGTGTGTGTGAGAGAAAGAGTGAGTGATAAGTAAGGTATATACAGTGTGTGTGTGTGTGTGTCTATAGTCTCACGTGTATATGTACCACAGCTTATTTATAGATGTGATATCAGTAAAGTCCATACACCCTGTGTGTCTGTGTGTGTGTGTGTGCTTTTGAAAAGAACAAATGAGGCAGGAAAGAATCCGGGTCCTGGATCAAGCAGACCCAGTTTCCCTGGCAGGCAGAGCCGTGGGGATGGAAGCACCCCAGCAGCAGCCAATCCAACGCCAGCGACCCACCCAGCATCTCATTCTCCGCCACTGGCTGCGTGTTAACATGCAGCGTGCACGTTAAGCAGGGCCGCCACCATCTCCAAATTGAGATGTAACAACTACAGGAACAAACACAAACAAAGAGATCACGAGGTGAAGAAACACTCCTACACTCACACCGAATGCCCCCCACTTTTCTTCAGATACTCATCACTCACTGTCACACACACACACACACAGGCTCACACACATACATACATACACTTAGCATAGCAAGCATACATGCACATGCGCTCACACACACACACACAGAGAACAGAGACACACACCAACATACAGACACACATACTGACACACATAGCACATACACACATACCGACACACACACTGACACACAGAGCACATACAGACACACACCCACATACAACAAAGAGGAGAAACATAGGAGTTGGGTAAACATACTGTATGCACACGCTTATATTAGGGCCGTTTCCACTATTGGAACTTCAGAGTAATTTTACCGGACCATCACAGTGAGGGGGGAAATTGAATGTATCGGTCCTTTCAGCCTTGCATTTCCATTAGTAACGACTGAGACGACCCTTCGCTAAGACGTCATCACGTTGTGACCGTTTACGCCTTTACTTCTTGCTAACTTGCTAACGCAATTAAGTGGCTGGTAGACACAGCAACAGGTGCATTATCTGGCTACAAAGCCCAGATTTTCAGATTGTACAGTCAGTATTTCTCGCCTCATTTTACAAAATATCAAGTCATAAAGCCCAAACTTTTTAGCTTGTCACCAAAATAGCGACCGTTGCGTTAGCACCACCATAGGAAACAACAAGCTTGCTAACTTGCTAACGCGAATAGGTAGCTGGTAGTAGGCCTGGCAAAATCGATTCCTCTTCAGGATTCGGGTTATTCTGAGTCACTCACTCAACTGATCCGGGTTATGCGAGTCACTTGAGTCACATGAGTCAGTATTGCTAAATCGACAAGAAAACTCAGTCCTAGTGTACAATGGTTATTACCCCTGCTGGATCTACTAATACGCTTATTATTCTAGGCTAATTATGGGATAATAATAGCCTACATTATATAGACTGCTAATAGAAGACAACTAATGATGTTATCAATATTAGGCCTATAGCCAGAGTGATTGTGTTTTCCTGAATTTCACCCAGGGGGTTTTACCAGGGATTGTGTGGAGTAAAAATGACGTAGCCATGTTACTGATCAATCATGCAGCTGCTCAGGAAAGCCATTTAGTAACGGGAAAGAAAGCATTTTTAGCCATTCTGTTTAATTATTGCATTACCTTAATGTAACTTAACCTAAACAATAGGCTATAGGCCTAGGTGTTCAATGTAGACGGAAACAAAGAAACAGGAATGGAGGAATGCCAGTACATAGATTATTATTATTATTATTATTATTATTATTATTATTATTATTATTATTATGCCTAGCTATTATTAGTAGTAGTACTATTAGTACTATTATTATTATTATTATTATTATTATTATGCCTCACACGAACTTATGCACTGAAATATCAATGTTGACCAGTAGAGGTCGCTCACACCACAAATGACTGTTCCAAAAAAGAGATAGAAACACCAACATCAGTAAAATAGAGTAAACTGTATAATAATTAAGGTCATAACAACATCTATAGGCTACGTGCAGAACATTATGTTATTTCAGAAGTGGAAAAAATTGTGTTTGTTGTGGATTTGCTTTTCCTAACACGAGGACAGACTCACTCTGGCGCTAACCGGATGACTAAAGATCCAAGTGATCCAACCACGTAACCGCGGTTACGCGAGTTTCCTCATGTAGCCGGTTAATTCTGCTGACCCCAGGATTCAGTAGTCCCCATCTACAGTTTGCAATGTTTCTGACTGTCTACCGGACCAAATTAACAATTTTATTTTAATACATTACATCTATAGGCTACGTGCAGAACATTATGTTATTTCAGAAGTGAAAAAATGGCGTTGGTTGTGGATTTGCTTTTCCTAACATGGGGAGAGACTCACCCTTGCGCTAACCGGCTGGCTAAGGACTCAACTGATCCAACGTAACCACGGTTACGCAAGTTTCCTCATGTAGCCGGATGACTCAAGATCCAAGTGATCCAATACGCGGTTACGCGAGTTTCCTCATGTAGTCGGTTAATTCTGCTGACCCGGGGATTCAAGAGTCCCCATCTACAGTTTGCAATGTTTTGGACTGTCTACCGGAGCAAATTAACCATTTTATTTTAATACATTCTATAGGCTATGTGCAGAGCATTATGTTATTTCAGAAGTGAAAAAATGACGTTTGTTGTGGAGTAGCTTTTCCGAGGAGAGACTCACCCTCGCGCTAACCGGCTGGCTGAGGACTCAACTGATCCGACGTAACTGCGGTTCGCGGTTAATTAGCGCGACCCTAGGGACTCGAGATCCAGGAGTTCCCGTCTACGAGCTTCGCAGTTTCCGGCTCTGCGGGAAGTTCTTATCTTGGACTGCCTGTGCACATTGTCACTTGTGGAGTTGTGGTTGCCTACGAAATTGTAAGTTATAAATCTCATGGCAGCTAAGATGTCTAGGGCTAGTATTAGCTAATGTTGCAAGAGGTTTGTGTGTGGCGCTGTTCATCATTTTAAATAGAACCTTAGGACTCAAGTGATCCGGGTTAATGATACCAGAGAATCGCGAATCATGAGTTAATATAAAGATACGGGTGAAAGATCCGATTGAATCAGGATTCAACCAGGTCTAGCTGGTAGACACAGCGTATACAACAACAGGTGCATTTCTGGCTACAAACCCCAGAATTTTAGATCGGAAAGTCAACATTTCTCGCCTCATTTTACAAAATACCAAGTCATAAAGCCCAAACTTTTTTTATTTTTCACAAAAACAGCGTTCGTAGCGTTAGCTCCGCCATTTTTATTTTTTGGCTTCAGAACCTTGCCGTATCTTGCCTTCATTTGATTGACCAATCAACTATCGCACCTTTTCAGGGACAAACGGAGTACCTACTCTAGAGCAGGTACTCCGTTGGTCCCTGAAAAGGCACGGAAAAAGTTCCTTTGGGGCCGGCCCGGTCAAATGGAAACACAAGTATACCGTGAAGGTCCGGTAAAATTACCCTGAAGTTCCGATAGTGGAAACGGCCCTATTGTGAAAGAGTCACAAAGCGACAACAACTTGTTGTAGCATAGCAAGGAAAATGAGTCTGTAGCGACCATTTTAAAATTCTTTTCTTGTCCTCTGCTATTCTGTCTGCCTTGCTAAAAACACTGAGGACAAAAACCTGTTTTCAATGGAAACTCTCATTCAGTGCAGAGAAAGACCCCCACAGCACAGTCTCCATACAGTAACACATAGAGCATTCCTTTTGAAAGGCAGTGTAATTAAACATGGTGTGCGTCAAAACAAGCACAGTAACCCCACAGAATGCCAGGCCTTGATCCTCCTCACGTAGTCTCGAGCAGAGTTGAACATTTTTAAAAAGGTTGAAAAAGCCTGTTGCTTACAGTGTGTTACAGCATACCTGATTCTGAAAGAGAGAGTGAGAGACTGTAAGGCACTTGAAAAAAATCTTTTTTTTTTTATTCTTTTATTCTTATTTTTTTATGTGCGAGCCTGGTATGCAAACATGTTGCGATCAGACCATACCTGAGACGCCTTTAGTGCTTGAAGCAAACAATCAATTGACAACAGAGTTGTGTAGTAATGCACACACACATACACACACACACACACACACACTAACACACACATTCACACAAACAGGGCATACACAAATCAAAAAAGGTTTTACTTTTCCAATAGGTTGTTCCAAAAGGTTTTTTTTACATGCTGCACTTAATATTGATTGTCAAGACCCCACAATTTGAACGCAGCCAGAAGATCTTCACTTGTGTTTACTATTGACTAACTTGGATTTATTACCCACATACAACCAAACATCTACTTTAGACATGTATAAAAGCATGGCTTAATATGAAGACAAAATTCAAAGTTTGTCCTTTTTTTTGTGTAGTAGTGACCATTTCATCAAGAGAGCAAGATGCTGTAAGAAGTGTGTATTGTTTTGTTCTGTGTTTCATATTTATGATCGATAGATATACATTATATGAATATGTATAGTGTATGTTTGCATATGTCAGAGCTAAATGTCACGCCATACTCTAAGCTCCTGTAACAAAGCCCTTATCTGACGGCCTTTAGCTCTGAGTCTGGGCTGCTTTGAAGCACCATCCTTGGCTATGCATTTCCCTTTGACACACAATAAAAACCTCACTCATCTTCTGACACCTAATAAATTTAGCATATTATCTTTCCTACAAGACAGTGGCATGATCAAATTTGTGTGTTTGTGTGTGTGTGTGTGTGCGTGTCAGAAAATCACACACACACTCGCACATAAATGAATTCAAACACAATTATATTGAAATGTTTGGGAGGAAAGACAAAACAACTTGTCATCCAGTTGTCATCAATTTATCACAATATCCTTGGCATAATTAGACATATCATAGCAATGACAAATATAGACAATAGCCTATCAACTGTTGGGATGATAAGCTTCATGACCATGAATTACATTGGGGGGTGTAAAATAAACTGCCCCCCTGCAACACACACACACACATACACACACACCTCCTTTATTCCTCCCCTCTTCCTCTACTCCTTCTCTGATTTTCAATCTTACTCCCACTTCCACCTCTTTGTCTACATCCACCCACCTCTCATCCCTCTCACTCCATCTCTTCCCCCCCCCCCCCCCTCTTTTTCCCTCATACCCTCAATGCAGTCATCGCTCTCCCTCCATCTCCGCTGTCAGGGCCATATTCCCGGCTCTTTATAACGGTGGCAGGCAGAGGCCTGGGAGGAACCGGAGCCTCCTCCTGCTCTCACCCGTGCCGTTTGAATTACATAACGTGGGCGAAATTCAATTGTCTCCAATTGTCCCTGGCCCGTGTTATCCATCACTTTTATTAGTGCGGCGGTGAGATAAGACTTAGTTATCTTCCAGGGAATCCATTTCCTCTCTGATGAATAATGTCAAATGAATGAATGTGTGTACAGGGGTCTAGATCAGGGACGACTGGTTCGGACTACACCACTCCTGCCTGTTTCAGTGGGAGGGCGACACTATCCTCAGTGGAGGAGAAAGAGAGTGGTTGAGCGAGAGCGGTTATGGCACGCTTCATACTCCCCACCTTTCTCCCATATACGCTTCAATCACTCATACACACACACACTGACACATAGCACACATACACACACACGCATGCACAAATGTCTTCGGCAAGGGTGATCGGAGCTTTTCAGTATCTCGGCTTTGGAGCGTACATGCGTGTATACGCACACTAAAACACTCACACTCACACACACACACACTTTCAGTGGCGATGAGTAGAAATCTGCCTGTCTTTATCAGGCTTATCAGATGTACCCCTGACTTGCCAAGTTAGTGATGCTTGCTTCAGAGACAGATGAAGATAAAGTGCAGCCCAAACAAGCTGACAACTAGACCCCTCCAGTGGCACCATTACGATTAAATTAGTATTTAAGAAGGCTTCCGGGAGCCTTAGCACTCCTGCGTTTCCCCCTCACTGATGAAATGGGGATGTTAGACACACCGGCTGCTTCTAAGGAGGCTTTTCGTGCCAGGCTGAGTGTCCCGTACACATTTGTCTTCTCAAAACGTGATGCCCGCATGGAGTTTATGTTCGGAGATGGGAGGAGACAGCAGTGGGGTTGATTGCGGCGCATAATGGGGGAGGAGGGAGGGAGGTGTTTTGACAAAATTTGTCCTGGTTGGCTGTGTGCGTCTCCAACTGTGTTTTCCCATTTGTCAATTAAGGCCAATGCCAGCGTCTGCCTACAGAAGCAGAGAATGGAAGGAGGGGGGAAAAAATGGCTCGTGACACAACTGACAAAACAGCAGGTGGAACAGACTTTTGGAGAGGACCCAGGAGACAGGGGGAGGGCAGATACTCATTCCGCCACACACCAGGACCCAAACTGGTGCGAATCTGTGCGAATTGTGTCTTAGCTAAACTCGCTAAATTCGCACACGCACAAACCCAGGCCAGAAGGAAAGCAAGTGTAAGCATGTTTGAGAAATGACTGGACCCCCTCCAAGGTCCCCTTCTCTTACTCTCCTCATTACCTCGCTTCAAACCCCCCCCACTCCCCCTCCCACTCCCAACTAGTGCCCACTGGCATTTGCTTACATATGTAAACACTGCTCTCGTCCGATCCATCACCAGAGGTCTTATTAGTGTGTGAAATGTCACAGCGCCCATCAATCAAAGTGCTGAACGTGTGGAGCTCTGTTGTTGGGTTGCTTTTTAACCCAGCTGTCATAAAAATAAGGGGGGAAAAAGCTCACAGGCGGCTGATAAGGGTGTGTGTTGGGGAAGGTGTGTGTGTGTGTGTGTGTGTGTGTGGGTGAAGGAAAGGAGGTGGGAACACTGTGCCGATAACTTCTTGGGTATGATGGGAAAAGTCAACATAAAAGGGCAGTGAGTTCAGGTCAGAAGTAACGCCAATCTCACACCTAACATTCTCACAGTACAGCACCCCCCAAACACAAACACACACCACACACACACACACACACACACCTACACGGCCACCTTCTCCCTCTACCTTTACCAATTTTTTTTCACGGAATCAATTGGATTTTTTTTAATTATGCCAAGATGATGATGTATGTCCCTCTAATAAGACATGAATGGGAAATGAAAGGTCGGTGAGAGCTAGATAAATGACTCCCATTATTTCACCAATCGGATAGAAGGCCTCTATATGTTCTAATTTGAATGATAATAAAATTCTGAATTGCTTTGTCCTACCAAGTCACTCTCTCCATGATAAGCAGCGACCGGCAAGGTAACCTTGTCCTGTAACCCAACCTATTATCGGCTCCTCTGAACCACGATTGCTTCAAATTAAAGGCGCGGAAAATAAATCACAATTTCACCACTGCAAGACTGTAATTACATGACTATACAAAAAAGGGGGCCCGGTTTATACTCTTGGCCTGTTTCTCTCTCTCTTTTCTTTTTTTCTCTTTTCTTTTTCATTTAATCGGGTAACAAGTATCACAGCTGACTGTTCCTCTACACACATTCATTGAGGGAAAAAAAAAGGCTGTGTCTGTGGCACATCGCAAACCTATTGCGTTGACTTTCATGTACTCTGGCACCGTGGTTGCCACTCTACACCACCTTATTATGTAACCGGCTTTGCCCATTCAGAGTTAATTATGATCATTCTTGTGGCGTGTAATGGGAGGGTTCAGCCGAGGGCTATGTTAAGTCTGCATCCTGACGCTACGCTAATGGTCCACAGGTCAAAAAAAAAGAACTGCACCTCTTTTTTTGTAGCCTCTCTCTCTCTCGCTCGCTCGCTGGCAGTGTAAATGAGTACAAAGAGGATGCATTTTTAATCGATTCGCATTTGAATTTGTTTGCACGTTTTGTTTGCACAAATACCACAAAGTCGGACACAAACAGCGGGCGGAGGGCGAGGTTCGATGACGGCTGCCGAAAAAGACCCTCTTAAATGAGTGGATTATTTTTAGCTGGCTCATTGGAGGGGAAGGATAGGGTGGCGGACCGAGCATAAATAATAAATCACATTGTCCTTGTCTTGGAATATATTTGAAAAGCAATGAAACGTGATAAACTGTTTCATCCGGGTTGCCTGATATTTGCGGCAGTCACTATGGTGCTGACAGGCGTACCCGGTGGATAAGTTACTGATGGCTATGCAGTGTCTCTCTCTCTCTCTCTCCCTCTCTCTCTTTCTTTCTCTCTCTCACTCTGTGAGTCTATAGCCCAGGAAGGGAGAGGCCAAACAAGTCGATCTGGACCTGCTATTGTTGCTACTTCTGCTGCTGCCACTGCGGTTTCTGCAGCCCCTCAGCCAGAGTTCAGCTTGACAAAGTAAAAGTCCTGCTGTTTTATTGCATGTTTCAGTGCATTTACAGTAACACAGGTGAGTTTTTCTATACACCCATCCAGGAATTGTTTTTTTTGGGACTGGTTTGGAATAGATACTGTATGTGGTACTGTAGGACTTCCCAAAGCTTTCCCACTCGCACCCTTCACTGAAGTGCACAGCCCTGCTATGACCTCGGCTCTTAAACCCCAGGTGTGGACAGCAGGCAGGGGTGAGAGCAGGGCTGTCAGGGAGGGCTTGCTTCCTGACCCTGCTCTGACAGCCCAGCAGCTCCCGATCCCTGTAGCGGTCGGAGGTCTTGCCGAGCCGGGACCAAAAATAAACGCCAGCCAATTAGGGGGTGATAATGGTAATCTGTTTCCATTTTGCATAGAAATGAGTAGGGATCGGGAGCCAGTGGGAGCACATACAGGTTTTAGATTGGGCAAAGCGCACCCACTGATGAAATACAATTATGTATTAATTGTGTCCTTAGTTTTCCCATTATGGCTTCAGCTCTGGTGCCAACAGAGTTTAATTGCATTTATTTTGATAGTGAATGCAAAAAAAGAAAAAAAAAAAAAAAATTGATTCACATTGTGTTCCTTTTAAAATGGTACAGTGAATGTTAAGTAAGTTTATGAGGACAAGTGTATGTGTGACAGAGAGTGTGTGTTTGAGTGTGTGTGTGTGTGTGTGTTGGCCTGCAAGGTATGTGTGTGTTTGTGGTGTGTATGTGTGTGCGTGCGTAGGTGCAAGCGCGTATGGCTACATGTGTGTCTGCGCAGACACGTGTATGAACAAGAGCACTACCTGGCAGCTCTGAGAGTCTGATGATGAGGGGAACGGGAAAACGAGAAGCTGCTTGCTGAGGGCCAAACTTCAGCTCTGAAGTATAAAATAAGTGGCCTGTGCCCCCCAACGGCAAAATGTTCCCGACTTGCTCAAAACCCTCTCCACATGGCCCAGCGACTCAGACGGTCGGCGTGGTAACGACATTAGTTTATTCCGCCCACCAAAATAAAATGACGAACCCTCAGCGTGAGAATATTGAGCTAGGTTGTGTGGACAGCACAACAGGAGTTTCCCGCTGATTATTTCATCAATTTTGATGAATGTGTCACTTTGAGAGCCTGTTTGCCTTGTCTTAAGTGAAAATGTGTGCTTTAATAAAATGGAAAGAAAAAGAAAAAGAACAAATTGATTGATATTCAAAAAATTTAGGCAGCCCCCCCACCCGACACACACACTAACAGTCTCGCTTTTGATATTGAAATGCTTCAACCCCATAGCATAGTTTTTAATTAAAGCAGAGAATGGGAGGGATACAGAAGCCGCTGAAGACAAGCTGAAAAAGCCGGGACGCAGACAGCAACATCCCATCATGGTGATTGATTTGTCACTCACCAGTGGGTGCATTCATGGCTGACAATGGTTTGCTTTTGAGCACATCAAAGTCTCAGAGCCCCCCAGGATATAACAGTGGTCTGCACCTGGTTTAATCGGAGAAAACGCTGCCCTGATGTTTTCAGGAACTTTCCGCCTGATGCAGCGATGGCTTCCAAATTACCAGTGTTCTACCTTAGCCTCCTGTACAAGGAAGACGAATAGTTATTAAGAGAGGGAGAAAGCGTGAGCTGACGGGGGAAAATACAGTGGTATTTTATGGAAAGTGGTGAAAATTAGGGAGTGCAAAAGCAAAGTGGACCGCCTATTTGCGATTAAATATTACTCACCGCGGCTATTCAGTGGAACTGAATCTCGGATACATCAGATACAGCTGGAGTCTGACAAGAAAAAAATGACCCAAAAGTGGAAGACAGAAAATGACTTCTATCAAAATTGAAAATCAAGCATTGTGATGTGCCTGTGACCATTTTTATCATACTTCCTCTTGTGTTTTTTTCAACTGCTGGTTAGACCACCTCATGTGCTTAATGCACAACACTACTGTTTGTTCCTGAGGAGATATGCGTTGTGCTTTATCAAATGATTAACCATGGGGTCATCTAGGACTGGAGATACCTGAGGGCTTGGCAATCATAAATGCCCACAATCTACAAATGGCTACAACAGAAAGGTAATTTAGCAACACGCTGCTGCATTATCAAAACAAAGAATTGCGTCCACACAAATAGTGTAATGACACTTTGAAAGGCAGGAGACAAAATAGAGAGCTATGAATATCCAGACATCAGACAGAGAGGGTATTAGAGGTTCAGAGTGTAATCTTCCCCCATGTTTGAGCTAAGTCGTCTTTTAATCAGCACGCCTCTCTCAAGCCTGTGGGAAGAACAAACAAAAGAGAAAGTGAGAGAGTTTGTGTTTACTTTTTGGCCGGCCTTGGACCTTGCCACCTCCTTTCACATCAACTACAGGCAGGAGGACTGTACATATCTGTGAGGCGCATTAGCACAATCAGAGCTGACTGTTACCTCCCAATTAGGCACCGGCGAGCGGCCTTTAGAACATGTCCCCCCTAATGACTGCCGACATCCCCTTTTGATTCGGTAGAGGCGCCACCATGACCTGTCAGGAATTTCATTTGATTCAGAGACTCTTGCCGAGCTGAAAGGCAAGGCATTGATGGCAGGCTTTATGGATTTGAGATTCACGCTGAGCAGTCAAGAAATAGGAAAAATATGATGGGGGGAGAGGTGAGTCAGGGTTGGGGGACGAGGGGGTGTTGGTGTTCAGTTAGCGTAGAAGGCAGTAGGAAAGGCTGGTGGAGGGATTTCATGGAATTACAACTTAGATAGAATGGGGAGGGGGGGGGGTTGTGAGTTTCTCTGAGGTGCACACAAAGCCTCGAATCTGTGTGGTGTAAAACAAGAGCTCAGCTTATAGCAAACACTTTCATGATTAAGGCAGCTCATTAGCGAGCATTACACGAGTCTGCGGTGCTTGGCTGTTTAGTCCTTACACAGGCAAAAGACAAAATAGGGCAAATTACCTCCACAGCCACTTCAGTCTGGCACAAAAAGGAGATTCAGGGCTGTACATCACCTTGAATGTGTTTGTCCTAATTTACATACTTCTCCCCGACCTGTCCTAAAACTGAGCATGGTCAGCACGTGACCAGGATACAAATTTCCGTCCTAATGTCTTTTCTTTTCCGAGGCCCTCTAACAACATAAGCCATGGCCTCTAGAGCGACAGGGAGTCTGGGAGATTGTGTCAGTGTGTGTCTGGAGATGTGCGTGTTTGTGTGTGTGTGTGTTAGAGAGGAGCTGATGGAGCTAAGCTAGCAGTCCCCGAGCACAGAGCTTCTCTCTGCTGCCTGGCTGCGGTTGCTGCGGCCTCCCTTTCAACTGTCTGCCAGTTGGATGTGTACTACAGCCAGCAGCGGCAGAAGCTAAGGGAGAGGTCACCAACCTGCCCGTGCTGTCTTTGAGTGGCAGACCATGTCCCCCAATGAATATCAAGGTCACCTCCATAATTCATCACCCCAGCTGTTCAAAAGGGCTCTGTATTTACACATATATTAGAGGAGCTTCCAGCTTTTCTTAATATCGCCTCCCTACATTTTCCACCCATTTGTTTTAGCGAAGGGCAAAAAAACACACACATACACACACACACCATACACACACCATACACACACACAAGCGAAGTGTGTTGCTGGAGGCAAAGATTTACCGCTAACAGTGGGGCTACATTTATAAACAAACTCCGGATATACCGCATTTGCTTTCTGAATTATTTAACATTATCTTTATGAGTTTTTTTGTAATCTTTGTCCTCTTCCCGCTGAAGGATTCTCTGGCTTAGATTCATCCAGTAAGACTTTAATCCAGCCCCAGTGATAGCAGAGACTTTGCTCTTAGTCAAACCCTATTTGCGCGTAACTCTGGGAAGCCTGCGTGCTGCTGTGCGGAGGTGGTGGTATGGATTGGAGTGGGCGCCTATAGACAAACGCTGAATGGAGTCCTGCAGGTTATTACATAGAGGGATGTACACAGAAAGGTGGAAAAAAGACCCCTGTTGACAAGTCGTTTGAGGCTGGCTTCTAATATTGTGCCTCATTAGGCTTATCCAGGTCATCAGCTGGTTTAGCTCAAGTCACAGTGGGTGACGAGGCGCCTTGGGCTGGAAATGCATAAGGGAGTCGGTGGCACATGTAGGGAAAGAAAGGGAGGTGAAACAAAGGAAATCTCTAAAGAGAGATACACAGAGAGAGAGAGAGAGAAAGGAAGGGGAAAGAAAAAGAAAATAAATGGTAATGCCATGTTATGCTGCCTCCCCTTCAACAAGTATTTTGAAAGACGAGAGTTGGTTTGTCTTACAGTGCGAGGAGTCGCAGTAAGCAAGGAGCTGCGGAGAAGGCTCTGAACTGTCCCCAGTGACTAATAAATCTCCCCATCTAGACAATGGTGCAACGTGAGCTAGTTCATCCCAGCGCTGGTCAGTCCACCGTGGGCCCTGACACAGCTTCACTACGGCTCTTCCCCCACACCTCCCTGGGGAGTCAAGAAGGGATAGTTAGGAAGAATGACAAGAGATGCAGTTACAGGCCTGCATATCACATTCATGTGGTCCGGTTTCCTCAAGGGACAATAAGTCCATAAAATGTGCTTGTTTTTTCTCCTCAGATATCCTTTCAGATCAGAGCAAATTAATGTATTGTGAAAAAAGTTATGGTGTAGTTTTAGTTGAGAAACTCAATAGTGTTTTCTGTGTCAATCACTTGCATACCTTGATCGTTTCTGTTCTGATGTTTTCTGATGTGTTCTGACGCTTCACTAAACATTAAAATAGTCTTATTTCCAATCAGTTTTTTTTCCATCACCGGCATCTGTCCAACATGGTAAAACAAACGAGGAACAAATCACGTCCATATGTTAGTCTACGTGATTGAATGATGGCAAAGGTATGAATCGTTTAGATTGATTCGGAAAAACAACATCAATAACAGAACAGAGGGATCTCAAATGAACTCCACAGTCTTTGATTTGGTTGCGAGCAAAAACAAGAGTGACACACAGGCATGTGAATCGGAGCGAATATTTGCATGACTGTATTGTTTTTTCAGCGATGATTCATTTGAATGGGACTGCGAGACGTGATGTTTCAGAGTTGCAGTGCGCCGCATGGTGCGGCACAACAGCGCGGGCGCACACAACAGCTGCCTCATTTCTTTGGCGGTTCCACTTTTTTGCACATGCTGCCACGGCGAAGGAGACGTCAGCAGAGCGGGAAATGCATGTGACAGCTGAGAATGAAATGGGGTGAAAAATCAAAGTCCCTTTCCATTTGGTGGTGTGGGGTGGGGTTGGGGGAGTGTGTGTGTGTGTGTGTGTGTGTGTGTGTTGGGGGCAAATTTGGTCAGCTCTTTCCGCACCCTGACATCAGACAGCACGGCGTGGCTGTCCATTCCTGGGTCGCATCTGGAGCCTCTGTCGCCTCCTCTCCAATCTGCCTCACTTCTCCCTCACTTTCACTTGTCTGAGCTGACCTGTACATTCGCACAGCTGAACGACCATGACCGCCAATCACTTATGTCTGGTGGAGATGATGGGATGGAGAGAAGGGGTAACGCTTTCCCTAAAAGGCACATCTATAATAAATGATGCGCCCATTGGGGTCTAGCGTATTTATTATGTGTCACAGGATCTTGACAGACAGATTGATGAGTTTGCCAAACTTTTTAAATAATCAATATAATGACCTGTGAAGGATTTGAGCAACTGTTGGGGCGTTAGTTAAATCCTTCTCGAAAAATAATTCCAAATGCAATAGGGTTGAGGGATGTCAGCTCCTAATTTATTTAGCAAAATTCCACAGGGCGAAAGTAATGGCTGGAAACCACATTATTTTTAGCAAATACACTCATAATGTGAAGAAAATCAACTTGCATTACTTCTGTGAACGTTAAATAATTTGGGTTAGCTTCCACAGGGGTTAGGCCTTTTTCCTCTGGTGGCTGACTAGATGTGTAGGCCTTTGCACCGGTCAAACAACAATACTCTTGATTTATCTTATCAAGGGTACAAGGGGCATCTGATTATCACTGGATGTGTTTAATTATAGTGTGTGTGTGGAGGGGGTAGGGGGGTTGTGGAGGGCTGCGGCACTTCTCTCTGGTTGAGCGAGATGAGAGGTAGATTGGTGATTACAACATTAGTGAGCATCCGCAAAGCCTCGGAGATGCAGGAGGCCCAGCCACCATCATACTGAACAGGCTCCTGTTTGTGTGTGCGTGTTGTTCTCTCTGGAACGAGATGCAACTCGTTGTACAGCCGTAATCAAACATTTGCGGTTTCGTCATGGTGCTGCTGCAGCCTTAGCAGAAAAGAAGCGCAGCACACAGAGAACACAGAAATAAATATTTTCAGTTGCCTTGCTCTCTGTTTTTGTCATGGGAATGTTCTACACACATAAACACAAAGCCTTAAACTATCTAGCCAAATCCTTACCCCCTGGGTAGAGCTTCACAGCTGGGACCGAAATAGAGGGCATATTTTCAAACTCCTTTTTTTGTCTTTTGTTCTGCTATCACAAAGGAACCGTACTGTATGTTCCACACAGATCTAGAGTATGAAGTATTCCACATACTGCTTTTAAGTGCTGTTTTGTACTGAATAAAACTTGAATGGTTCCATAATAAGGACAAGCAAGAAGCCAGCGTTTCTAGATCACACCTTACTTTAAAAGAGCGCACAATGGCGTCATCTGGCAGGACGGGCCCAGTGGTCTGGGAAACGAGAAGGATGGATGACTCCATTCACAAGCTGTCCATTAGTTTTCATTAGTCTGCACTGGAAGGCCCCAAGATTTATCGGTCACATTTGCTTGCGATTCAGTCCTGAGGGTTTTCTCCGGCTGATTGCGGCATTGAGGAAAAATGAATGATTGCTTTCTATCACTTTCTATGCAGCCGCCATAATTTTTATGATTCCAAGGGAAAAAATTCCATGGGAGATGAGGGGAGTCATGGGGGAAGCCATTGTCAGGGCCTCTGTCTGCAGGTTGCTACAATGTCATCCTTGATCGTGAAGATGTGATTTAATTTGATTCTTTTAGGCCTCTTGATGAGAGAGACTAGGCTCTTTTTTCCTGTTTTTGTCCTTGATGATTAAGTCCCTCTTACCTCATTGGAAAGTACAATTTCCTATAAAACACTAGTGGCGGTAGGAGACATTTTAAGAGCTTACATTTTCAGCAAAGGGGCCTTGGTTATTATTCCGAGAAGTTAATAGCACGTTAGCTCGCCTTTGGCCTTAATTATTGCTTCAATGAACTCCAGAAGACTTAGTAAAAAAAATTTAAATAGGAAGCTCGAGGTGTAGTGCCCCACTCGCTCTCTTGTAAATACTCTGCTGCATGATTACTGGAAGAGCCCTGCTAAACCTGTGCCCCAATTCTGTGTTGCCGTTCGTCCTGAGGGAAGCCAACCAATCAGGTGGTCATTTGCCTAGTGCACCTGGGTTCTTTTAGCCAAATTAAGTGTTGCCGTCTCATGCGTCCCCCTGGCTGCTTGCACTTATCCTGTCATCAGGATAAGATTTCTTGAATCCCGTTGTGTTGTGTTTTCTCTAAACAAATGTGTAGTCAAAGACACATAAATATTCTCTGCATTATAAAGGCGGGTCAACATGAATTTTCTGAACACATATGCATCAGCAGACGGTTGTGCATTGATTATCAATATTTAATACAAGCCAAGGATTGGCAAAGACAAAGTGCTTTTATTGGGTTTAGCAGTATTGATATGTGGCAGAAAATAAGCAAGCGGGATCAATCTGATAAGTCTGTTCCCTGTTCCCCCCCCTTATCTGCTTTGCTTTCACTGCCAGTAGTTGGCAAAACTCTCACAAATTTTATTTCCTATCGGTGTTGTTGTGTTGCCAGTGACTTTGAAACATTATTTTCTTGTTTATTCAGACGGGGGGCATTTTAAAAATCATGTTTTGACAAACCAAAAGGTTGTGAAATGTGCTTGTGCGGAACTCGTGATATTAAACCACACACACACCGGAATGATAAATACGATCACCGTGGCAATATTGAATTTTTCTCCTCTCTCGTCCCCTCCCCGGAATCAATAAGATCTTTTCTCACTGGATAAAGTTTGAGATTTCATTAACCTATTTAGAAACATCTGACTTGGGTGTATGAATTATTATTGTGAGGTGGAGAGGCCAAGAATATCCTTTATACACGGTGACAAATACTTTCTTTCCAGATACATTTTTCAGTGTTGTGTTGTACATTGAAATTACAAACAGATTTTTATCATGGGTGGAAAGAAACAACAAATAAACAGTCATTTTTAACTGTCACTGCTCCAGTAAATTTTCTCTATTTGTTTAATCAAAATTTTTTACTTTTTCCTTTCTCTGCAAAATACCCTGTTGCTGTGCTTGAAATGAGTATCACTTCATCTTATACGCTTCTGTGCTTATAGATATGCTCAAATATTTCATGCTTCATTCCCCCATAATTCAAATATGTTTCCCAGTGATGTGTATCAATTCTTAATATGCCAGCGTGCCACATTGGATAGATCGCTGGAATGGTTTTTGCTCCTCTTGAAAAGGTTTGCCTTCTCTTCTTGCATATATTTCATCAATTATAAATCGTTTCATTTTTGCATTCATCTGTCTGCTTTTGTCTGTCTCTGTGGTATTGTGGAGGCTACAGACAGCATAAAATAAGATGCCTGTTTTAAAATTTCTCCCCATTCAAGCTCATTAACCCCCAGTGGCAAGTTCCTTTTCTCTGGCTCTTCTTCTCTTCCTCTCTTTCTTTTTTGCATTTGATTTCATCATTCACCGATTCTGGCAAGGCTGGTGCATGGCGGTTAATCATCTGTGTTGTTCCGCCTATCCCTGGATTGGCACATCTAGAAAGGCTCCCCTTTTCCATTCACGCCTTAATCACATACACACACACACACACACACACACACACACACACACATTACCCTTCACAGACCTGGCTGATGGACTGGTAATCAATTGCTCATTAAAACAAATTTGGAGAGAGAGTTGCGTTGGACAAAAAACACCACACTCGCCTCTTGCCCTTATTCAAAGGAAGAGTTTGACCTTGACAAGGTGCAGTGAGAGAGACAGGGCAGTGTTTTTTGACAAAGACAGTAGCCACTGCTGCTTGCTCAGTTTCCAACATTCAAACAGTGACAGACTATATTTGATAAGAGAAAAATACTCCAATAATGCAGGACAAAAAAAGTTGTATTTTGCAGCAGTTTGGGAATGGAAGCAGGGCAGCGAAAGCCTTTAAAGCTGGTAATTGCAGTTCATCTGTTCGTGAGCACACAAACCTGAGTGCTTTCTTAAAAGCGTTGTATTGCAGGTTATTTCCTATTTTCTAGTGCACACACACGCCACACTGGGGATGCAGGGGTTGGGGGGGATGTGGCCCTTTAATTTGTTGCAGCCTGGCGAATGTAAAAACTCAGCCATGTGTGAACACTCTCCAAGCTGTAATGTGGCACATTGCTCACCATAAAGCCCAGCAAAGCACCCGCCGACACGACAAAATCCACGAGAAAACAGAGAGAAAGTTTTTTGGGGTGCTCTGTTGGAGGCCATCGAGGACAGTGTCAGCTGAGTCATTGCAACCTCCCTCTTCACCTCTCCTCCTCCTCCTCCTCCCTGTTCTTTCTTCTCCCTCAGGTGAAGAGCTAGAATTACCCATCCTTATGTGGTCATACATCTTTTCTTTTACAGATGACCAGCTTTCCCCTGCGGGACTGACACCTACCATTTATTCTCATCTCAAGTTCTCTCCTCCCTTTCTCTCCCTCTCCCTCTCTCTCTCCCTCCCTCTCAGTTGCATCAAGAGATGCATGGGAGATATGTGTCCGGCCAACTAGCACAGCTAACGATAGACTGAGACGTTAGGAGGGCTCCCCCTGCTTTCTATCTCTTTCTCTTTCCCTCTCTCTCTCTCTGTCTCTCTCAGTCTTATCCAGGCAATCTTTCAGCACCACCCGCATGCCTGGAGGAAGCCGTCAGAGACCCCTGCCGCTGGCGAGGGAGGTAGGGGGTGGTGTGTGTGGGGTTGTGTTGTGTTGGGGGTGGGTGGGGGGGTCAGGGGATTGCACACATAAGCTCCCATCTGAAAAAGAAAGTGAGGGGTGGAATCTGTCTTATTTAAGGCCATGTTTAATTTCCGTTGACACCCTCACATTGTTTCAAATTGGAGAGAGGTGACACTTCATCTATTCTCTATGTGTTGCCAATGCCCCGTGTCGTGATGAAGCACTTTTACTTCATCGGTAGGCACATGCTGATTCAATAACCATTTCCCACACAAAGGCCCGCTTTACTAAACTGCCCCTCTGAAAAAATATATCCAATAATATCCAGTGTGTTTATAGTACGTCCTTACACTTTATAGTCCTCTATTCAGGTTGGTAACAAATATTCAGTTGTTACAAGGTACTTGTGCACACTTTCTGTTTTTGTGCCAGTGCTATTTTACTTAGTGAAGAATGAATTTTACGTCAGGGTGTATTTTATGTTGCATAACGAGTGAAAATGCAGAGGGCACAATATGTGTTCTTTCGTTAAAAAAAAAAAAAGAATAATTAATTCAATAATTAAATAAATAAACAAAAACCTATTGCCGCTTTAGAACACAACTCCTGCTCAGTAGAACGTAAACCTTAAAAGGCACTGATGTTGCTCCAAATGTCCATATCAATATGAACACACCGTGGGTAACATTAAATATGGATCAGCTGTATTAAAAAACAGACCCTTCAGCCTTGCTATGCTTGGACGTATTTTATCTTTCATAAGAGTATGGAGGGGTTTCTATATCCCCTTCCCTCTCTCTCTCCTCTTTCTCTCTTCTCACTCTCTCCTCTCTCTCTCTCTCTCTTGTCGCAGGCTCGTGTCTGTGTGTTAATTCATTCTGATGCTGCCCTGCAGTGGAACGGCAGCAATGGAGTGGCACAGTCCTCAGCCCCACATCCCCCGAATTACTCCATGGCAAACTATTTGCTTATTAATAGAAGAGTTGATTCATTATTAAAGATGCTCATATTAAATATTACTTTCACTCAAGTTCATTTGTTTCCTTTGAATGTGAGGCGTGTTACACTGAGATCCTCCGCCTCTTTCCCTTTTGAAACACGGACAAAAAAAAAAATCCTGACAAAAGACTGACTCGACATATATATGAGCAGCATATCTCAAATATCTCAGGCCAGACTTTAACTGTGCGTGCCAACTGCCAAGCACCATCAGGTTCTTGTAGGTTTTGGCAGCTGAGGCCCTGCTAGAGTTTGCGTCCTCAAGCCACCGCCATGAAACGCGAGACCAGAGGCAATCAAAAAAAGCATTCTTACCTTTCACTCTCTCACCTGTGATCATTTTTCCTTGATATTCAAACCAGTTGGCTGATTAAAAATGGATGTGCTTCATGGCAATCAGTAAATAGGACACTGTCAGTCAGACCCCTCAGTTTGTCTTTTTGCCTTGTGTTGCACCCCAGAACTACAAAAGTCTTCAAAAACACAATTTCCCAACAGCGTTGATGTCAACTGCACATAATGGATAACACCTGACCTACTGGGCTCACACAATCTCAGGATCCTGTCCAGAACCCTGGATTACCACTCTCCGCTGAAATGCCCCCAACTCAGGGGTGGCATCTAAATTGCAAACAACAGACACAATCACAGGCAAATGTCCTTGCAAGGCAGCCACTGTGACGGGGCTGCATTGATAGCTACTGTTACAGTACAATGAGCACTCTTTGATGGAGCCACTCTTTGTCGCCAGAGCGATAAAGACAGAGGGAAACCGAGGACGAGAGGTTAGGGGGGGTGCAAAAGGGAGAGGGAGGAAGAAAGAAAGAGAGCAGGTGACCTGCGTCGCGCGCGTCTGTGTGCGGTATTTCGGCTCCTGTGATGCACGGTCAACAGTGGTTTGCAGAATATGATCCCGGGGAGGAGAGAGGAGAGTGCTTTACTTGGGCTTGTGGATTGAAGATGGGGTCCTCTAATCACAGTATTGGCTGAGTCGATTTAGTCCGCCAACTCTGTGCCTCTCTCTCTTGCGCACGTGCGCACACATACACACACACACACTCTCTCTCACAGATACAGATACACACACACACACACACACACACACACATATATATATATATATATATATATATATATAAACAACCCTGCTGCAAAGAGGTGCGACTCCCTGAATTGCCTGAATAACATCAGGAAATAGAGATGTCTTGACACTCAGACATGAGACAGGTCTAAAGGGCCAAAGTGTCTAAATGGAAACCTTCCTCAACATTAGGGCTGAGAGGATTGGGGCTTTGGTTTTATATTCTGGATATGTTGTTTTCAACAGTGTCACCATTGCCCAGTGCTATTTATTCAATGTACTTGATTGGCATT
>JAGFZM010001004.1:231115-242951 GCA_017657215.1 Limnothrissa miodon
ACAAACACAATTGAACACATTCATACGGAAGTTTCACCACAACTGTCATTCTCACCTCAAACAATAATGATGACAACAACGACAACAACAACAAGTCACCTCTAATTTCCCCCCAAAAAAATACTGCTGAGGATAACAGGAAGGACTGAGGTAAAAGCAAGCACCTTTAATTTAGAACTCACACTACATGTATCATTTTGTCATGTTCAACAGTGCCTTTCCTTGGTAAAAAGTCCCTGGAGGGAGAGAGAGAGAGAGATGCAATCAGTTAAATCACAGGGAACGCAGCAGCTCTTCTTGCCAGTTTGCATCACAAACAAAGTGCCGGTCCTCATAACTAATGGGGAAACTATGGCAACAGCGTCTCACAGTTAGCCGCCAAGCTCCTTTGTCTCACACAGCACGCTTTCTTGTAAGGTGGAGAGTGTGGTGGTTGTGGTGTGTATTTTTTTTTTGTTAGTCTTTCAACAGCTAAATCTGTTAAGCCGCCTTCATCATAGGGTTATTAGTTGAGATTATTAGGACGTATCGAACACAATATACGAGGGTCAGGGAGTCAGGGCGTGGCACATAGAAAGCACAGGAGATGGTTGAAGTTGCTGACATTTCTGTGCTCGATAAGCACTGGCAACACACAACACAAGAGCCACACACACACACATGCACAAAGACCTTGAGTCAGAGTTTCACATCTTGATAGATGCCAAACACGGTGCCTCCTTTTGGCACAAAAGAGGAAGAAGAAGCAGAAAGAGAGAGAGAGAAAAAACGTAATCTTAAGTCGTTTCAGATTTGTGTATAAATACCAACACCTTGCTGACAGGTTGCGCGCAGCTATTAAAAGTCCGTTGACAGACACACAAGCACCTGGAAAAAGGTGGAAACAGACACCCGATCTCTGGAGTAATTGCTTTCACATCCCACAAACTCTGTTCCCATTACCTGTGGTTTAGACACATGCAAATCCTCCCTCTCTCTTTCTCGCTAGTCTCTCTCACTTCAGAGGATGGTTTATGATTTGAATGCCAGGCTTACATCCACGGCTAAAAAAAAATGCTTTTTCCAGTGCATATGCAAAGGTGAGTCAAAATGCTTTGAGTATGTTTTGAATGGATCTCCTTCAAAACTCTGACATTTTGTAGGTCTGTTTCTGTGTGCCGCACTGTTTGATGCCATGTTGAACCTGTCAGTAACAATCTTGGTTTGGTTTATAACACATGGCTTCCTATAGCTATTTTTATTCCTATAGCTCATTTTCCAGTGATCAGACACTAGCGAGTCTTGAGTTGAGTGTTGGCAGAAAAAAAGGACAGCCCATAAATACTGGGCAGTTATATCACTGTAATTCTCTGCTGTTAAAGCCTACACAAAACATCTAAGTGTTACTAGGGAGCACATGATGCGCAGAAAATGTTAAACGTGTTTGCTCTTTTTAGAGACTCTTAACAAGTCCACTCAAGCAGGATGGCCCTCCACTCTCTGACTGAGAAGACGCCGCTCTCTCGCAGTGCGGAGGCAGGGCAGAGCCACACGCAAGCTCTAGGCCCCATCGCCATTCAGCGCCTGTCGGCATGCCGCGCCACGACGTCTCACTGGCACAATGTAACACAAGTCGAGCGCAAAATTGAGTTTTGCATAAAAGACATGTCGTAACACCCCCCCTCTCTTCCAAAAAAAAAGCCTATGAGAGGTTCTTCCAGCATGAGGAGCAAATCCAATCAGCACTAGTTAACCATCTCTCCCCCTAGGCCACATCATTATTCTGACTTCTTAAAACACCCTTAAGAAATCTTAACGCTGCTTTCTTATGAGATTTTAGGAATTGTCTCGTATTGCGTGTGTATGGTATGTGTGCATGTCTGTGTGACAAAGATGACAGCCAATTAATTCAAAAGTGGGTGAAGGCGGGAGCACAGACAGGGTGACTGTAAGTCAGCATTAGTCATGCAGGCTGGCACTGCGGCCACCAGGGAGCTCTCATACATTTTAAAGGTGACGGTAGAGATGTGTGTGTGTCTGTGTCTGTGTGTGTGTGAAGAAAGAAAGAGACCCAGAGAGTGTATGAGTGTGTGTGTGTGTGTTTGTGTCTGCGTCTGTGCTGTGCCAAGCTCCAGGCTGCCCGCCTGTCGTCTCGTCACCCTGTGGCCTGCTGTGAGATACCCTTGTGGGCAAGACTCTGGCAGCAGGAGTCCAAGGTGTGGTGACTGTATGAGAGAAAGGGGAAGAAAAAGTTTCCCCAGAACGGAGCATCCTCAGACTGTACTTTCGACACCCGTGGAGAACAGACACGTGCAGACACCTGGATGCACGTGCATGTACATGTACACACACACACACACACACACACACACACTCTTCCCCTAAACCAGTCAGTACAAGTTATTTTCTCCCTCTCTCTCTCTCTCTCTCTCTCTCTCTCTCTGGGTTTGCATGTTTATGTAACGAGCAATCAGCACCACACCTAGGGAAATTTTAGTTCTCTTTGCAAAGCGAGATGAAGGTAAACAATTGGCTTCCATTCAAAAGCCTCGGCTGTACAATCGTATTATGGCTCAACAGATGCAGACGGCACCCAAAAGAGTATAAATTATGTTGTAAAAGAAGATGGAGAAATGGCTGGCAACTGCAATAAGAAAAGCGCTGGCCTTCAGAGTTATAACCGTTTCAGGTTTTTTTTTTTTTTTTTTCCCCAATAACCAAGTGGCATCACCGTCTGGATGTTACGTTCCCATGTCTAGGGCTTGTAGAGACGCAGCAAAGAGTATAAAAAAGTAATATAAGGTAAATACAAAAAATACGCTCAACTAAGGATTAACGAAAAAAAGGCAAAAATGGAAAAAATAAAAATAAACACCAGGCCGCAGAAGTAGGCCTGTGCAGACCGCCGCTCTCTCTCTCGGTCTCTCACCACGAGAGACGCTGGAAAGTTGGAGTGGGGCGGGATCTGGCCCGAGGCTGTGCCTAACGGTGGCGTGGTGTGGCAAATGCAAAACGCTGGAGGGATCCCCAGCAGCAGGGAGGCAGGAATGGTGCGCGCGCCCCTAGGTGACGTCAAATGGAGCTTTTAAAGAGGCAGCGCAGGTACTGCGCCCAATGGCAGCAGCCTTCCAATCAGCGCGCAACCTGAAAAACAGCACTGAAAACAGGAAGAGGCAAACCACAAACAGAATCTGCGTGTGCACACCCTCTAGGTCGTAACACTGGAGCATCAGGCACAATCAATCACACTCAACTCCCTCTGCACGCACCCTGCAAAAGGTCATGAGCACTTAGACATGACGTTATGGTTCATTAAATTGAAAATGTTTAAAATAAGACATCTGAGGAGTGCGATGAGCATGTCCTTGTGTCAGATCGTATCTCTCCTGTCTCATGGCAGACCTCGAGTCAGCGGTGTCATAATTGAAATCGATATGGCTTCGAGAACCTTTGAAACGCGCGTGTCAAAGCTGTCTGGATGAAAGTGTTCAAACTCCGCATTAAGCCTGATGTGCTTCAAAGACATGAGGACAGCCATGACTAGATAAAGTAGTGCAGACTGAAGCAGGCCCATGTATTTGCTTGTACACTGATGTCCATATCTTTTGTTTACCTGTCACTGTGCATGGCTTTCCATGTACGCAAGGAATGGCATGACAAGTTTATAAATTTCATGCATGCCATTTTTGCATTTCATTCACAAAGGAATTTTAATGTGCTGTACAAAAATAAAAGCAATGCAGAGCCGATCGAAAATGAAAAGTGTCATAACCGAGTGGTGTACCATGAGTAGAGACACAGGTAGACGGGGGAAACTGTTTGTGTGCTTTTGCTGAAAACACATCTCTTAAAAGATCTGACAACAACCTCCCGCACCGAACTTGGGGTGACACTCTTTTTGGCCAGGAGAAACCATATATACACATGAGGTTCCTAAGGACAACAACAGCCCTCTTATTCACTATGCAACAAAAAGCCTAAACAAATGTGACACAAATAAAATTAATAAAAATATAAAATGATTAACAAAAGTTAATGTGTACAGAATATAAAAAAACAGGACAGGAGAATCATTAGCAAACATCTGAGAAAGGTTTGGGTCTAAAACTGGGCATTTTTTATGTCTTTGGTGAAGTTGGTTCCAAAGATGAACAGCTTAACACTGCACACTTTGTTTTGACAGCAGATTTTACCAACAATGTTTTTGTCCTGTGACCTGAAAGGCATAAGTGGTGTACAGTATATTGCTGAAATATGTCAAGTTGTTGTTGTTGTTGATGATGATGTTAATTAATTAGACAATAATACTATGATAGTATAGTATAGTATATAGTATAGTATAGAATAGAATAGTATCCATATGGTATCAAATAGTAAACTAACATACTAGCAGAGTCCACAGGGCAAAATATTTTTTTTTCTTTAATAAAACTCAATTTTTATTTTATCAATAAAATCTCAAATTGAACCAAGAAATTATGTGGAGTTATTTTTTATCATGAAGCATTAACATTTGTGCAATAGAGGATTATAGATGACATAGATTTTTCTGCATTATCCACATGGAAGTTGAAAGTCCTATTGATATAATAAGCCAGTTCAATGCAAAATATTAAAAACATAGTCTATTAAGCTATGTTTTATGTTTTCCAGACTAATGTGCACTACAGGATGTGAAGTTACTGGGTATTACACAAGCCTACTATGAAACATCACAGATTCATCATGGCTACAGAGATGTGATGGTGGTCTAACAGGCAGTGGCTTCTTTCATAGAGTGGAAAGTGTGTGAGTGTGTGTGTGTGTATGTGACGGCAAGATATTAGAAATATACAGTGAGGGGGCAGTGCAACAGAATGTATAATTCAACAACATTTGTTTGTATATATAAATTGCAGAAATATTCAGAGTAGAGAAATGGAGGTGAGTGAAAGAGACAAAGAGAGAGAGAGAGAGAGAGAGAGACTATTGAGGGAGAAAGAGAAGAAAACAGAAAGAGTAGAAGGGGGCAGGTGAGAATGAGGTGAGAGAAGGAGAAGAAAGAGGGGAAATGGAAATGAAAGGTGTGTGTGTGTAAGAGAGAGTGTGTGTGTGTGTGTGTGTGTGTGTGTGTGTGTCTAAGCAAGAGAGAGAGAGAGAGAAAGAAATAGAGGAAGCAATGAGAGGTGTATCACTGTCCTTCAGAAGAGGCACATCCCCAACACCACTGAGGGCAGAATATAGCTGAAAGAGCTGGAGCAGCCAGCACCAGGGTGAACAATACAGGGACAAGTGTAAAGGGGTGGGGATGTGAGGACCAAGGTTGAGGAAGGGTGAGGAGGAATTAGACCAGACACAGGGGGGCGCTAAACAGTCCCTTTTGATCCACTTAGCCCTTCCTCCCCAGCACTTCTGCCAAATCAGGCGATGGAAATTGCTAAATGATCAGAACATTGCATCGGCTTTGCTCCTCCCTGAGCTCAGTTCTCAGTCACACCTCCAACATCACCCACTATTCACAAACACACATTCAGACACACACACTGCACCACTCATCATTGACACACTCAACTCAAAGCACCCTGACTCACACACCCACAGACATGCACATACGCACACACACGTCACACCTCTCTCTTACACAAACACATACACACAAACACACACACACACACACAGCGAGCAATGTCCACAAGCATTTCTGCCTGAGCCCCCTTGCACAGCTGCCTGTTCGCATGGTCACGTCCTCGCTCCACTCCTCGCCACTTCTCTCCTTTCGTGGCGTCTCGTCTCAGTGCCGCTCAGGGCGAGAATATGCACGCCGGCGTGGCAGCATGGGCACAATTAGCAGACAGGTGCAGGAAATTGCACTCGGCACAAGCAGTGTCATTCCGCGCACCTACCTGACAGCGAGGCTCAGGATCATGCCAAAAGCGCCCCTCTGACTGCCACTCAGCCCTTCACCAGCCTTACACACACACACACACGCGTAAAAAAAGTGTGGAGAGAAAGAACAGGTGAAATAAAATGGTGTGGGTCCATGAAATTGCTCAAATACGTTTGGGCAAAACCTTTAAAAAAAAAAGGATTTGATTCTCTGGGCATCCTGCAATGGTCTCTGAGGCAACACTCCAGAAAGTCAGGTGGAAGACTTCACTGAAAAATAAAAAAAAAGCTGTCTTGCTCACTGTGTGAGTGATTTATCATGGATGTGCCATTAATTGGTGAGAAAGAAAATGTGCAATGAACCACATTGCAATTTCCAGTTTAAATGTGACTGGTGAAAGACTATAACCTTCTAATCACACTCTGGATTTGCATGCATTCTTGGACCAAAAAGTATTAATAAATAATTAAGAGAGAGCCGCTTTAATTTTCACTGTGAATGTCACTCTCCTTTTCCGTTCAGATAATTTCCCTAAGGATGTCTACAAAGACAGAGGTTGATGAGCAATTGTCGATAGCCAATTAAAAAATTACTGCACATATTTTGAGGCCTCCGTTGCCTGTGTTATCCTTTCTGATTACATTATTTCATTTCTATTCTCAACATCTTAATCATCTGTGATATAGTCGTCATTGTGTGTTTACTGTTGAACCCTCGTACCCTCTCATGTTGTGGCCTCTCTCCTAATGTGTTTACATGAAAATCAATTACGCATTTCACTTGACTCCACCTTCATGGCTGGCTTTGCTAGAAGAGGTCATCCAACAGAGGAGGAAAGTGTAGAAAATAAAGACAATAGATGATTTGCTGTGTGCAAATCAAGAGATACATATGGCTGTGTAACAATAGCACTTTCATTTAGGTGACTGAATGGGTTGTAATTATATTTTTTTTTCAGATTACCACAGCATTGTTACAGGACTCTCGTTTACTGTGCTCTTAATTACAGAGGTCACAAAGGTCAAATGAAAAACTCTGTATCTGCAACTCCTGGAAAAACAAATGTAGACAGTGCAGCACTGCCCTCTATTGGTCGCGTTTGTTTAGAACAACTAGTTGGCATAGATTTTTTTCTCGTGTGAGTGCTGATTCTATAAGCTTGTGAGCGCAGATACTTTTCTATTATTTCTCAGTTTTCCGTTATTTTTCGGATTCGTTAAAAAATGTGTCAAGGAGGTTAGTTTAAATTCGCCAAGCAAAGTAAACCAGGGTCATGTCAAGTCATTTCCATATAAATTTCAGAATGTTACCAAATCAAGCCATTTCTATAGCCATTTAATAGTGATTACAGTGACACCAATCAAGGCATATCAAACGGTAACACATTAATTAATTACAAACATACGGCAGGCGACAAATAAACTAGGCCTGATACCCAGTAACTTCCAGAAGTAGGCACACACAAGCGGTACGTTAGTGGCATCTGGTGGCATCATTACATACTACAAGGGATTCAGCATCCTCGGTTCGATTGCTTATCTCGGCCTCTGAGCACTTCATTGTTCTCCATTCCATGGGTCATTAAATCCAATCAAGATCATCACGACATTTATGGATAATTCAAATACTTCTTTGTTTAAGATGTCGACAGGTGTCCTCTGCCTGGTTGCGTTAGGCTATTGTTTGTTTACAGGTTACTTCGGATTATTATGCACTGTTGGCAGGATTGCACTTCTTGAGCTGTCTGCTGTCTCTGCCCGCATGCCCAAGGTCACGGAGACTGCCAGAAACATCCCGCCGACCATATGTCGCTCGCTTAGCCCCTTATCTATTTCGGAACACACTCTTCTACATTGCAACATTATCAGCTGTAACATAATTTTACAGTGGACTGTTATAAAATTCCATAACCTAGACAATGGTATGTCTCGTCTTTCGTATTTACTTACAGGGTGTCCGCATATTGTTATTTTTTATTTTATTTTATTTTATTGTCTTTGATATGCACATAAAATTCGGTGTCTGCCGTAGAATGTGCTGCGTGTATGTCGCCTTTTTGTTGATATGCGTTGACCTATTATTAATAAATGTTATTTGGTGGTAGGCCGTATTCAGGCGCAACCTAATTGCAGGGCTAGTCCAAAAAGCAAATTGTTAGAGTAGCTGGCTAATAGTTGATCAATTACTTTGGTAGATAACGTAGATTTAATGAACCCTTATTCCGACAAGAATATTACTTCCCTAGTCAAAACTAATGAGGCTACTAATTTTCTTCATTTGCAGCTGTGGAAACCCCATATTAAACCTACAGTCACAGCCTCTGCGCCCCGGTGCCATCTCCGTAGCTTCGGGTGAATTTGAATAATTACATGCACTATCCGTCGACATCAAGGGATGTTTACCTCTAGTCGGCCCGTGTTCTCTTTTCCTCTGACACTATCTATTGTGTGAAAAGTGGAAGCATTCGATCTTTTCGGGTCTTTAATTAAACCACGCAAGGAAAACACACACGCTCCCGTGGTTAGAGAGGGGATCATTTAGCGTTGCTTCACTGGTCTTGGATGAAAGGACCTATCGTCCCTATACGCTCCACCATCATATTAGCCAGAGGTTGATGGAGCACTTGCGCCTGGCTGAGCCGGCGGACACCTCATGTATCTTTTCCAGGAGAATTGCCGGAAATATAAATACCCTTTGCCATTACCGTTTTGCTGTGGTGTGCTTAATTAAAAAAAGTTCTCTGGGTGTTTGCCAAGGCCGCATTGGAGGTGTGTTCACACATCGACCCAAGTCATCTTTTAATGGATTAAATTGACATTTTATTTGGGCGAGATGGGGTGTCCTCCTGGGGGACTGTGTGATCTATTTTTTTAACTGTTCCAAGGGGCCTCTTTTGAATGACCTTTGATAGTCCTCACACCTTCCGACACCCCCTTAATACCCCTCACGCTCTCCCCACAGCAGATGGGAAGTGTGCCTTGGTATCCTCATTCCATATTCGGCAGGGCTACAGGCTGTTGCGTCGGTGGTGGGGTTGAGAAAATTAAATATTCATGTAGAAAAATGAATGGGCACCCCTGGTTGAAGAGCGTGCCCATTTATTCAAGTCGAGCAAGGCTCATTAACCCGCTGACGGGATAGCAGGTCACGCTGATTTCCTTACCAACATCTAACATCTACCGCCTGTCTCTCTCTTTGTCCAGTTCTTTTTTTGCTCAGTAGGACCCCCTTCCCCCTTCACACATGTGCGCACACAGTAGTACACACTGACACACACCTCAACATGTTTAGAGATAACACCCTAAATATCATTCATTGGTCTGTTGAAGCCAAATTTTGCCATTTCTCCTCTAAACTACTTAAATACGCTCCAGTGATGGGCTACGTTATGCACAAGCGCACGGCGTTAATTAATCTACAGGAGCTGTTTCAGTGAGTGATTAACTCTTCGTCACATGTCAAAACAGAGAAAAAGTGTGAAAGTTAAACCATCCGACGGCGCAGCATATGGGAGACGCGAGAGTCTGTGACTTACTGAGCGGCGGGTGCCAAGGGACACCAGCTGACAGAGCTGAAGTTTGCCTCTCATTCATCGCATTGCTCACCCGCAGTTGACTTTTGAAGTTTTAGTATTCAGTTGACATGACTAAATGGGTCGACGAAAGCGTCTATTTCTCTATTTTTTTGTTTAATAGAATGTAGGCCTACTATTTAGCCATCATCCCTAGGCCATTGCTTTTTAGTCAAGGATAACCTAAATGTTTTTTACTCTAGGTCTGTGTGTTTTAGGCGATCCTTAATGCTAACATGATATAAATGATTCATGGCAATGTGCTACGTCAAAATATTTGTCATGCGGGCTCTACCCGGCGACAGGTGTGTCTCACCACTTTCCACCTGTTCGTTTTATTACCTAGATTATCTAGGCTATTTTTACAGTTTATTTGAGAACGTAGATGTATTGAAGTGCTGATTTCAACTTGTATCACCACTTTACCCTCTATTAAATTATATTGTTACAAATGTTGTCTTCTCAGTTATTGGAGAAGCCGGTAGGCCCTTAAGCATTTGCAAAGACACCTCAGTAAATTAAATGGTGTAAACATTTTACAGCCCGAAGTGAAATTACTTTAATATGTCAAAACTGACCAAGTAACAATTTGTAGACCGTTAAAATGTAAGCTCATTTCAGTCGAAGCAAGCACAAGCACAAGCACACTCATTTAGACTGCATTTTATTTGTTTACATTTTTTCAACTGCTTTAAATAAATCTAGTCCCTAGCCCTATACTGCAAGAACACATTACAGACCAACAGTGTGTGTAGTCATTAAAAGATTAAAAGAAAAAATCCAGGTCAGAATTGTATTAGTAAAAGAGTTATAAAAGTCAACTTCCCTTTCCCAAGGGAGTCTGTCATTTGCTATTGGCAGATAGGATGTCTTCAGGCGAAGGAGGGGGGAGGCAATGGTACTAAAAGGCAAGAAGCTGCGGAGGTGGGAGGGCAACACAACTTTACTCAGGACTGGGGACAGAGTTTAGAAGTGTTGTCAAAGCCTGTAAGAGTTGCGATAAAAAAACGAATTGTGGGGCTTTCTTGGCTAAGGGTTTTTTTTTGCACCTGCAATGTCTTCCAAGGCTAAACATCTTAACTGGTCGGAGGGGAACATTCGTGGGCGACTGGCTGAAGAACTTTCCGACCCACCCAGACTTGGACGCAGTGACTCGAGGAACTGGTTACCCGCAGCCACTCCCCTACAAACCTACACAACCATTGCGGGAGTTGGTGTAGGTCAATATGGACACACCGTTTTGGACGTTTCTCTGGAGAATTCGGCGCCTGGAAATAAAATGAGCGATAATTGTATTGGCATTGCTGCTGACCTATCTGGAGGCCAGAGGGGATCCACCAAACAGCTAAACGGGCCACAGAGACACCGGCGTGTCGCAGCCAACGCCAGAGAGCGCCGGAGGATGCACGGGCTAAACCATGCTTTCGACAAACTTAGGAGTGTCATACCGTCTCTGGAGAACGAGAAGAAGCTTTCCAAATACGACACACTCCAAATGGCGCAGATTTACATCACTGAACTGTCCGAGTTATTAGACGGAGTGGTGCAGTCAGAGTGTCGAGGACCAAGAGCAACCTGTATGACTCAAGACGGCCTAAGACGGGAGAACCCAATACAGACATTCTCACCTGACAGCTTGGTGAGAACCGGCCTCGTTTACGCAATGGAGCAATCGCAGCCTTCAATGCACCTGATTGGAAATGGCCATGACTCCGACAACACCGTCGGGCATTTGCTGATATTGTCCACTACCAAATCCGATTATTCAAAGGACAAGAGCGAGTGTAAAGGGTCCAACGGCAGCGATGGTGAATCATCACACTTAAGTGATGCTGAGGACGCTACCAGCAGGACTCACTAACAGTTACGCCCCTTCCATTGACAGAAATAGAGAAAAAAATAATGTCTGTGTTTTAGTAGACAAAGTAAACCAAATAGATGAATTAGTTTATTAAAATGCTGTGCAGTCTGGACTATCTGGCAATCCTAATTTTGTATACCCTTCATGATAAACCAAGCCCTTTAGGTGCACTTTAATGCCTCACTTTAGTCCACTCCTAATTATAGCCTTTTTCTTTGAATGTTTTGTCTAAGGTCATGAACCATTGGGCTATTAAGCTATTTATTTTATTCAGCTGAGTGTTTTAATGTTCAATCAATGACTTGTTAAATAAAGTTAAATCTCTGTTGTATTCACGTCTTTGTTATTAAAATGAATTTTTGCCTACATCTGTACAATAGCCTAGAAACAGGAGAGTCAGGAGAGTTCTTACCACACAAATACATTACACTTAATATATGCCAATTCATGATTATTTACAACATAGTTGTACAACGATTTTATTGTTATTCAACTGGTATTTAATATGAGGTGACTCTAGCCACAGTTTCATGGCATCATCCCCACTCACATGTCAAAA
>JAGFZM010001004.1:242961-300922 GCA_017657215.1 Limnothrissa miodon
ACCACTCAGCTTAGAGTAAACCATGGGGTCCTCGTCAGGGTAGTGGCTAGCGTCACTCCCAATGGAGTCATACCTCTCATCATCCTCTTCATCCCTGCTGTCAATGGAAGACAGGCCCTGGGCCTGGGTGCTATGCAGCTTCCTCAGTGGCTTCGGCTGGGCCCCTGGCCCCTGCTTCATCTCGATGACAGAGTAGATGTCCTTCTTGGGGTCGGGCAGCTGGGGCTTCATGGGAGGGTCTGGCAACGAAATGTTCCAGCGGGGAAGCTCTGGAGGTGCATTCATGCTCCTGGGCTTGTCAAGTGAAGGAGGTCTAGAGATAGGCGGTGGAGGGATGGGCTCCGGTGCTGGGCCTGACCTGTTGTCCAGATGACGTTGTTCCATTTGCCGGGTGATGGCCTCCTCCATAAGCCAGTAAATCTCCATCCCTTGCTTGCATAAGAATGTAAATTGGCCTTCCCCGGATTCACAGCGTCTCCCAGCCTCTATTGTAACTCCTCCCTCCTATGAGAGACAGCACAGGGGGCAGGCGTTTTTTTACTAGTCACTACAACTCCAGAAAAAAAGTTCAAAATCAGCCAAGAGACTGAGTTCAACTTTTTTCTAGTGCAAACCGTTTTTAACATGAATCAAATATATGTGTGCCTCCTATCTAGAATAATTGTGACACTTCTCATTCACATTTACATTTCTATTCTTCAAACAAATAGTCCTACCTTCACAATGCCAAATCTGCGCAGTAATCGATAAGGCCAGCAGTAGATGGCCTCTAATGTCTGAAGGTCCACTAAAGACAGGGAATCTGAGCTTGGACAGAGAGCATAGTTGCCTGCCAAACGACACCGTGTTGCAGCCTCCGTGGGATGAACTTTGACCTGATAATGACCTGAAGAAAGCAACAAGATATAAAAAGAAATGTCCAGATATATATACAAAAAAAAGTTTTGGAAAAAAAAAAAAAACATGACATGACCCATACTCATGAATAGAGTGTGTAAAAATCATGGTAGCTTGAGGTTTGTTTTAATCCTACAGTTAAAATGCTTATAATGAAAGAAATGATTTCAGGTAAGCATATTTTAATAATGTAACCAAGGAACTAACCCTAAGAGAAGAACTATAGGCTAAAAACTACTTCTGCATTTTCAACACCATGAATTCTCTTGATAAATTAAACTGATTTTAAACAGATGGTGTCAACATCGAAGGAGTATTCATGTTTTCATATTTAGAAATATCCGGTTCCTCAACACAGAGAATGGCCATACCGGTATGTCAAAATGATAAATATTGCACGTGTCAGCTGGACTCATTTCTTCCATTTCGTAAAAATGTCATCTTGTTTTACCTGACTTCCAACTTGAATAGAGTTCATTTTCTGCCATAGATGTGTCTTCTTCCCTGGGAATTCCGCATGCATCTGATGTCTCTTCATTTTTCTGTAAATGCATGTCGAGTCAAGATAAGATGAAGCACATCCTCTTTTCCTTGGCTTTACCATATCAGTAGGCTATGTGATGAACAGCCCGGCTGGCCATTACTCAATGACGAATGACAAAGTAACGAAGTAACGTGTTGTTATCAGAACTTCCCTATTTTAATTAGATGCCAAAGCCGCCTAAAACAGAACTCTTACAAATCTAAACAATTAGCACGAAGCGGTCTTAAATTCCAAAATGTCGACAACCACCCTTTAGGATAACTTGCATGCAAAAGTCAGAAAAAGTGCTAGTTTTCTTACTGAAAATGCCAGGTCGCAAAGAACGTGTAGCCAGTCTTCAATGGATGGCGTGGCGATGGTATAGGTGCGTTGCGCGGTGTTCAGGTCGAAAGCGCTGAAGTCCGCTGGGCAGCTTTCCTTAGGAGCTGGGGAGATGCTGAGACAGTCGGACAAACGAACGACTCGCTTTTCCATCCTCTTTAGGCCTGGAGGCCTTGTGGCCACCATCGGCCCATCCTTGACCTCATACAGCTCTATTCGCCCTATGCCTGACGAACTGGGCTGGAAAAGTATCATCCAAGTCCTCTTCCAGGACTTCTGCACACACACATACACGCACAGAAGCAGGCAGGCAAATGAAAGTAAAGTGAGCAAAAGGAACTAACAAGGTAGTGAGAAATTTTGTTTGCCGCGGTACAAAGTGGTCCCTCCAAAGGGACCCATGAAGCCAGATGAGTCAGGCGCAACCAGCCAGCCGAAGGGGGGGGGGGGGGGGGGTGCTTCAGAGCACCCTTTTGGTCTCTGCACACATGCATGATTCATGCTCATTAAATGCAGGCAATCCAAATCCAATCACAGAGGGGGTTTTAATGTCTGCTTTCCTCCTCTTGCATTATTAATTGTGTAGCAATAACACAGAAGAGCCTTGAGACATTAGTCTTCAAGTAAAATAGCATTAATTAATCCACGGTTATTATTTTGCCCTCACAAAGTACCAAAGTTGGCTCAGTTATACGCCGCCCTTTACTTGTGCGTGAATTACTGTATTCAATAAAAGTAAGCAAGCAGGTCACTGATGCAGGGCAAGAGCTTTTTAGTCACCAAAATCCACATCCATATAATGGCGTATGCAAATTCATTTAGAAGGGTATACACACCTTTCCAAATTTCACTCCTTGAATCATCACCAAGCCTTCCTTCTCTACAACATCCATCGTTTGCCTGCTTTCAACAACTTCAAGATGAACAAAAATAGCAGAAACTGTACTAAGCAACAGTCAGCCTTGCAGTCTTCTGAAGTCACAGCATGACTGACTGTGCTTACTCAAGTCACACACATGCGCACACACACAACCTTTTTTTAGTGACCACCTCAGAAAAGTTTCCATCACATGTATTTGTGTAGGTCATGCTGATAGAGCAACAGATCTTATCAATGTGCTCCTAACACCACTGTAAAAAAAAAAAAAAAAAGAAAAAAAAAAAGAAAAGTAAAGAATGCAACCAGTCAACAAAAAAGGCACCACATCCAACTTAAATTAAAAACTTTATTTACAACATATCAAGCCAGCTTTTCGTAAAGCCACAAACAAAGTGAAAGTGATGCATTTTTTTTACAAAACTGCTATCTGTCAGGACTTAAAACTGTCGCAGTGCATTTCAAACGCAACAGAATTAGCCCTGACAGAAGGTACGAAAGAGACGCCTCAAAAATCACGCCTTGCCTAGTTGCCTTAGAAAGATACTAAAATAGGCAAACTGCACAGTATGTGCGAGTTGGTCCAACACCAAAAATACTTTCTTGTTTTGACCTTTGAGTTCTTCATGCTGAAAAAGCCTGCTCAGAAATCCATAGAACTGTGTGCCAGGTAGTCTTTGCGTCCGATGTTGGTGACCTGTTTGGTCTGCACAGCCTCCAGTTTTGGACAGTCTGTAATACGATGACCAAGACCACCGCAGAATGTACAGCCTCTTTCTCCTGGGGAGGGCAAAAATTGTCTGATTTTACTCCAGTGGCACTCATAATTAACAGGCAAGCATATGCTTATGCTACATTCTGAACTCAAACTGTGCTAATTGTGCCTATATAACATGACATATCTGACAGGAAGTTACTCATATGCAAACAAATAAAAATAAATATTACTTATATCAGCGCAATTTCCACAATGGAAATTGGTCTTACCTCCAATGTCCAGCATGGTTTCGTCCCCCGTCTGCAGAATCTGAAGAACCGGAGGGACTTTCTGCTTGGCTTCTATTAACAGTGCCTTTAGGTCCATGAGAACAGACTCATCTGTGTAAAAACACAATTGAGTTTAATGCAGTATAACTGCGGTGGCAAACTAAATCTAGAAGTTGTTTATATTTGTGACCCTCCATGACAAATCTAGTTGCAAATTGGGAAAGCCGAGCTAATTTGAGATACAAAATGTGTACGCTAAAATGTTGAAATATTTATTCTAGCATATTTCAACAGAATATGAACATGACTTCACAGGCAATGAGGATCAGGAACATCAAGCAGGAAAAGGAAAAAACTGCAGGGTGTTTACACACTTAACATGTTAGCTTCTATAGACTTTTTCAAAATGGTAATGTGGGAGGGTGGGGGTTTTAATCAGGTTTGGCTGATGTCAATGAGGAGGTTTCTACAGTAAATGCCATTTTAAAGTAGCCATGGTTGCACCTTAACACAACATGAGTCATAAGAGTATTGCTATTATTATAGGTGAGATGGGTCTTACCACAGCCCTTGTTGATAAAGGTTGTTGCAATTCCAGTCTTCCCCGAACGTCCTGTTCTTCCTATCCTGTGCACTAGAATAAGGACAGGATATATTTAGTACAGAGCTGCAGTAAAAAATAAAAATGATATAATCATCTCTTCTTTTTATTTCTTTTTTACACATATGTTGACATAAATGAGCACACGTATTTAGTGTTCTACATATAATGCTAAATCAGCACTGTACATAGTTGTAGTAAAAGGATTTTACTTGAGTGGGATGTAATAAAGCTGCCAAATAACATTTTTTTCTAGTTAGAAAAACAGCTAAAATTTGTGTTATGAGAGCTTTTGTAGTATTTTCCAATTTTCCAATCGTCAGCATATCATCTGAACCTTGCCAACATTAGGACTTACCATAGTTCTCAATCTCCTCTGGCATGTCATAGTTGATTACATGCTGTATAGCTGGGAAGTCAAGACCTTTGGAGGCCACGTCAGTAGCCACCAGCACATCCTTCTTCCTCTCTTTGAATGCCTCAATGGCCTTGGTTCGCTCCTCTTGATCTAGAACACAAGGATGAAGAATGTCAGCGGTAGAATCCTATCAAAGGAAACACTTAAAGGGATAGTTCGGTTTTTAACACATTGAGCCCCTTTCACAGGCTGTCTAAAATGCAATAAAGTGGTTGACATCGAAATTTTGACGATTGCTTCTGTCTCGGCTATTTGGGAAATGTAGAATCGCCTCTGCTTCCCTTCAAAATGGCTATCAATGGGCATGTGTTGTTTCTATCCTTAAAACACTGGTTTTAAAAAAGTGCTACTCACCAAGTGGTTAGTGGTGCTCAATGATGTTCCAAAACATGTATCGTAGCGAAATAAAGCTTTTCATGTTTTATTTGGCACTTTGTTTATATGAAGGAGCAAATAGATCCCTTTGGGACTTACAAAATGGCAAATAAAACATGACAGAAACTGTATTTTGCTACGATACTTGGGTTGGAACATCAGCAAACGCCATTAATCACTCCATGAGTAGCACTTTTTTAAAACCAGTCTTCAAAGGATAGAAACAACACATGCCCATTGCTAGCCATTTTAAAGGCAGGCAGAGGCGATTCTATATTTCCCAAATAGCCGAGACAGGAGCAATCATCAAGATTCTGGTGTCAACCACTTCATTTCATTGTAGACAACCTGTGAAAGGGGGTCAATGTGTTAAAAACCGAACTATCCCTTTAACTTGGATCATGAACAACTCTCCCAGTGGAAATTCCAAGTATATATAATGGGATACTGAAAGCTCACAAATTGCATTTCCTTTTATAGTCACACTGCTACAGTCCATCTACAGAGCTGGGAATTGTAGCAATGGCACTGTTTACCCAAACACACCTCAACCCCTAACCTACATAGACACACACACGCAAAGACACAAAACATCTGAAATGCAATTCATTCCTGCAAATGAATCTCACAATAGTGAAAATGAATCATCGTTTTTACTTTACTATTCAAAGTATAGTTTTACCCTTTCCTCCGTGGATTGCAACAGCTTCCACACCCTTAAGCAGAAGGTACTCGTGAATGGCATCTACGTCGGCCTTCTTCTCAGCAAATATCAACACCTGAGGGAGGGAGAATGCTAATGAGACGTGAACCAAACGGCTACGCTCAAGGAATGTTTATGTGAAAGGAGAGACGTACCGGTGGGGCAGTTTTCTGCAGACACTCCAGCAGATAGACCATTTTCGCCTCCTCCTTCACATACTCTACTTCCTGTTAACAGAAACCATGAAAAAAGAGGTGTTTCTTTGCTTTTACTTTATAGATAACAGTGACAGCTCTACCGGCAAGGCGCTTTTCATTATTTCACATGCATTTGTATTTTATATTTGGTTTAAATGTTTGCGTTTCTGTATTTTTAATCAGTTTTTGTTGTGGACGTGAAATACCAATAACCAAAGCAAGGATATATTCATCCACATTTGACATTTGTAGAGAAGATGACAAGTGCTAATCACACTATAATGACTATTAGTTCTCCAGCAACTGGATTCATACAGCTTACAAAATCCAAAATCTATTTTATTATTTTTTTCCCTCATGAGAAGGGCACAGAAAGATATGCACAGTTTTGTGCTCAGTGGAAACCCTATGTTTGAGCTTAATGCTAGGTTACTAGAGGTTTATGTTACCAGTCAGGTAAACATAGGAATAATGTCCTTCCACTGAATATCTCACCTGGATGACATCCAAACTGGCAGCACCTGCTCTCCCCACATTGATAGTGATGGGTTTGACCAGAGCACTCTTGGCAAAGTTTTGAATTTTCTTGGGCATGGTAGCACTGAACAACAAGGTTTGTCTTTGACCCTGAAAGTCAACACAACATAAAAACATATTTTTTATTAATCATTCTTTATATATTCTGATATATATGGAGTACTGTATATGTATTTTTATATATTCATTTTTAAAAACACATTAAAAAAACAGCTAAGAAGTTCTTCCTGCCTAACACCCACCTTGAAGTAGGAGAAAATCGTTCGGATGTCCTCTTCAAAACCCATGTCAATCATCCTGTCAGCCTCGTCCAGGGCAAGGTATCGGCAGATGTCCAAGCTGACCATCTTCTTCTGGAGCAGGTCCATGAGTCTGCCTGGGGTGGCCACCATCATGTGTACGCCACTGTGGTGGGTAGGAGAGGAAGCAGATTAGAATACATAAAACAGCCCATCTTGCTGTAACTTCTATTTGACTTTTCTAGTCTGAGCTAGAATTTTTTTTAATTTCTGAAAATCTCTGGTACAGAAGCAATACTCTCAAAACTACATAGAAGCCATGATACACTTGACAACCGATTAAATTAGTCCAATAAGCAGAATTGCCTTCAGACTTCAGTGTTCCTGAGAGCAAATCATGCTTACATGCTTTTCTCAAGGACATAGTGTTCAGGCAAGTGTTACTTGCATGCCAGCCTGACTCCTGGATCCAATGTGAGACCACAAACTGTCTAGCTAATGGGATGACGGGAAGACTTACTGCTTGACCACCTCCATCTGCTCTTTGACAGACATGCCTCCGATACACAGGGCACTGCGCATCTGAGGTGCTCCCTCCTCCTCCAAGAGCTTGCAGTAGTACTCAATGATGCTGTGGGTCTGCCTGGCCAACTCTCTCTGCAAAAAGCCACCACATTTACGGTCACGTGTGTGCTTCAGTTTCGGTGGTGCGGATCTGGCTCAATAAAAGCCAAAATGACATCAACTCAATCATATGAAGGCACACGTACAGACAAGACAAGAGAAAAGAGGAGACACACAAACGAGGGAGTTGAATTCCAAACATTGTGAAAGGCACTTACAGATGGGCATATGATGAGACCATAAGGTCCCTCGCTCTTGTAGAAGGGCAACCTTTTTTCCTGTTCCAGGCAGAACATGATAATGGGGAGCGTGAAGACCAGCGTTTTCCCTGATCCGGTAAACGCAATGCCAATCATGTCCCGGCCAGAGAGACTGCCAGTTAAGCATAAGAGCATTACTTACTTCCTTAACTTTAGACTTCATATAACTCTTAATCAACTGTCCAAAAGGCTGATATAAAGATTTGTTTAAAGGTGATATGATTCATATGTCATAATATGTCATATGATTACACTTACATAGTTGGGATTCCCTGTATTTGAATAGGTGTTGGATGGACAATGCCCTTCTTTTTCAGGCCCTTCAAAATAGCTAGTAAAATAGTAAACAAACGCCACACATAAATCACAAGTGATTCCTAACAAAACTCTTTTTTAAAAACAAGCTTGAACAATAAAGGTCAGTGGCATGTGGTCTATTAGATCTCACCCTGTGGGAATTTCATCTCTCTGAAGCTCTTAATTGGTGGAGGAACAGCTTCCCCTTCCACAAGAATGTGATATTTCTTCCTCACCCTATCATGTCTGGCTGGGGGCATACCCAAGATGTACCGAGGGGCTTTCCAACTGTAAAGATTTTGAGATGTTTATTTCATAAGTTAAGCTATGTGATTACAGTTACAGTTTAGCGAACACACATGAGCACCAAAATTAAAAAGCTCCACTTTACCTCGTTTTGATTGGGTCCTCATATGTGATGCCTTTAGCCATTTCCTTTACAGACATTAAAGCTGCCAAAGACAATGTAAACGACTCAAAAGTAGGAAACATAGTTACAGATAAAATTAACACAGGATGTTGCTTTGATGGGAAATGATTAAGGCCCTTTCAAGATCTGACTTACCCCTCCCTTCTGCCACACTTTCCAAAATCTTCTCTTCTTCCTTCAGCTGTTTCTCTTTAGCAGATTCTTTGCGAGCTGAAAATACAACACACGTTAATATGTTTTACAGATTACTTACATCAAGAACAGAAACAATACTGACACTGAAGAAAAAATAGTTTGCTATTCATGAGCTTTGCCAAAAAATCAGCAAAAAAAAAAGTTATGGCTTCACTCAATAATGGGTGTTACAGGGTGCCAATTTCTGAACCTTCTGCCTTCTCCTTGAGATGCTGATGCTGGTCCAGCAGACTGATGTTGGAGCGGGGGCCAAGCCCCTCATCCTCATCCCTCTGTTCTCCACCACTCTCCTTGTTGTCCTCTTCCAACAAGCCTTTCCCTCGCAGGCGCTGAATCTTTTCCAACTGTAAACACACATACACCAAATCATAACCAAATGTTATGTCATGTCTACAACTTGAAATAGTGCAGTGTAGTAGGTCTAACATCAAAGAAAAACCTCTAGGGTTTATCTTCCTTACCATAGCCTTTTTTCTTTCCTTGACGGGGATATATGGTACATAATCGTCATCGTCAGAGCTTCCAGAAACTCCCTTCTCTTCCTCGCCATAACTCCGCTAAATAAACCATAATATACATGTTGGTATGATGACCTTGAGCATAAGCAGCACATCAAACTTTCACAGGATTTTTTACACATGATTAGTTATTGGTTAGTGAGCTTCGGAAAATCTTCAAAATAAATCATTTAAAATACTACAGTATTAAAACAGTATTTTGTCTTGGCGTGGATGCTAACAATAGCCTACTGTTACTCGTCAAAACAAGTGACTAGACTACTAGACACAAAACAAATACAATTCTTAATGTTAGCGTTGGAGTTTATCAACAACGTCACCTGCCAGTTGACAAGGAAATAAAACAAAGTTACTTCAGATAATAAACGTATTCGGTAAACATTATTGATTACAGCAGATTAACGTAAAATGCACAGCTAACAGAACATTGTTTAGCTTGTCAAGTTAGCCTTGAGGGTTTTGTTTTGACGCTGAGACATTTAATATCAATATTACATCAGATCAACTTTAAACCGACGAGTAGTAGTACGACTAACGATTAAAACATGAATAAATAATCACAAGAGAAACTTTAGCTAACATACAAAACAGATTTGATCACAGTAGATAACGTTAGCTTGGTAGTCTAAGCGTAACGTTACATGGCCTTATACCTTTTTAGGTCTGTTTTCAACCTCCATTTGCGTTTGTAACTCCCAGTATATGAACTAAACCTGTGGCTTGTTCATATGGGTAAAAAAAATCCAGATTATTCTCAAAAAAGACAATAACGTTGTCTTTTGTGGTAGCAAGATTGTATTTTTCCACGTTGTCGCCTGTTTGTTTCGAAGATTCTACGGAAACGTATAAGGACCACGACAAACGCGTTTTCATATTCCTGAAATAGGTTTGATCCATAGACTATACAGTCTATGGTTTGATCCATGAGGGGCAGACAGGGTCAAATTGACAAATTTGTTGGCATTTGTGGGAGTTTCCTTAAACAATATCACCCAAATTTGATATATAATATATTTTTTTTTTATTCTCAAAAATGTTCCTGACTAACACTGTGTTTTAAATAGCCCAATAAATAATTCATTTCAAGGTTTGAAAAGAATATATCATATGGTAACTGTTGCTAACCCCATTGACATACTGAACCAGTGTCATGTTCAAATGTGAAAATGCCCAATATTTTTAAAGCTCGGAACATATATCTGCCTAAAAGGAAGCTAGCATTTGACTATTGAGAGCACAAGCTGAAATGACAAGAAATTAATTGGGTTAGGTTATAAGACCTATAGGTCTTTGGGATTCAGTCTTGTGAGGTGAAACAATTATTTTACACTTTTACATTTAACACTGAACCCTCAATCATTCAATACCACAATCTGTGCATATACATATGGACTCACATTTGGATCATTTTACTTTAGAATGCAACGTTAACCGATTAAACCATGATTTCACCAGATTATTATTGTCTAAAGTCCTAAACACTAAACTTGAATCAGTATTAATCAGCTTCATCACTGATTATGAGCAGGGTCAGCAGTCCGTCGATAACCATTTTGGGATGTACTATGTTTCAGCAATTTGAGTTTCTGTCCCCTAGAAATTAATATTTGAATGCAATTCAAATACATCACAAAATTAAGCACATGGTATGGCATACGGTTGGGCCATGTTTTAGTGCATGTTTAAAAGATTTACCAGAGATCACATTCAGTAACTAAATACTGGGACCTCTCTCATTTTAAGGGCCAACTACTCCTCCTACTGGTTATTGTCCGAGACTCATGTAAACTACACTCACTATGATGAAAAAGGTCAATTATATGTTGTTTTCTTGCACAAGAGCAATGTGTGTTTGTGAGGATAATTTAATGTGGTAATTATAAGGAACGTGGGTTGCATCCATGTTTTAAGTCTCAACCACATAATGAAGCTTAGAAGTCCTAATTAGTTTTAGATAGTAAGTGAGAAGAATAGGGCATCAATAGTGGTTCATGGTGCATTACTGTCAGTTTCATAAACCATACATTTGTTCTGCTCAGCAGATTCTGACTGGTGCAGGTGGAGAGATTGATAGCCTAAGCTGCTAACCGTGCATTAGCAGAAAAATAGATCCACCTTTCTTACCACACACATTCACAAATATTGATGAGTTGTTAAAGCATAAAAAGACCCTTTCAGAATTGGGGGATTGGACTTTCACAAAGCCTTGGACCTGAACCAAGGTAGCATAAAAGGGAGTCCCTGGGCACAAAACACACACAAACACTCACTGGCAAGGGCCAGTGCTGAGGTGTGTGATGTACGATTTTATAGCCCTTTAGATTCAAAAGAACAGCTTTACTTCACAGAGGCACTGACTGGGCAGCCACCTAGAAGAGTTGAAAGACATACTTTTGCCATTTGCACACAGGTAATATCACTTAATGACTGGCAAAGCTTAAGAACCACAACAAGTTCAAACACAGAGGCTGGACAAAAAGACACCACACTAGTTTTTTTTTTCCAAAACTGTAATGTTTTAATCTTTCTACACGAAAGATTTTTTCACAGTATCAAAAAGTGAATAATAATAATAATAATAATATTAATAAAAAAAATACAGCCAACATACACTGGGCTGTTGAATGGTACAGTATAAATCTACATTCCAGACGCTTAAGATGTCCTCTAGTCTAATATAACCTTGATAGCATCGGAGATGTTGAGAAATATGAAAAGAGCTCAAACGCGATCATCTCAAACCTTCAAGCAAATTGAGTCATCAAATGAATTCTCTCAAATCCTCTGTCAGATTTGCGCCGTCAGTTCTTTTTTCCTTTCAGAGGGAAGCTACAGCTTTCCTACTTTGACAGGAGCCTGTAAGTGCAGTGACTTAAACCCAAAATGAAGCAAGCAAACAAAAACAAAATGACCGTGGTCTCAATCACAAGTGCTGTACCTACAGTATGGAGCCAGATTCTTACCACAATCATAACAACATTGAGTAGAATAAAAGTATTGTGATATGGAGAGAAGAAAGGTCAGCAAGAGAGAGGGAGATCACACGACTGAGGAGTTGAAACATATGCCTGGACCGCATCTACAGATAGAAGGGTGGACATGGCAAGTGCTGGGGGAGGCCAAGCTTTTTGAAGTGACTGAAGTATGATGACACAACCTGCCCAAGAGCAGCAAAGGGGACCAGACCAACAAAGCAATATGGAGCATTCATAACCTGTGTGGATAAGGGAAAATGCAGGACTTAATTTCAATAAAATTAGCTTTGGATGTGACGAGATCAGACGGTAAATTGCACTTGACACTGATTTTCTTTTCTAAAAAACACGAAGATAAATTGTTTTTGTTTTGTTTTTTCCCCTCTCAAATATTTACTTGTCTGTATGCATCATGCAAGGAAATCACCCCTGTAACATCCATGTATAAGTGTTAGAACACAGCCATATATATATATAATTTTTTAATCAAAGTTTATATTAGTGTTGAATTTTTTTGCAAACTTTCATGTTTAAAAAACAAAACAGAAACCATTTCATGTCACAATTTAAAACAGCATGGTACAGTACAAGGTCACTAATCTCCAAGGGTCAACTGCCGTCATAGACTCCCATATAAATCCGAAGCGTAATTTGACAATGGGCAACAGATAACTAAAAAAAATGTCTCCATGCCTTTCCATGTTTAAAAACTGCAACCCCTCTGCAATGACCAGCATAGTCTTATGGAAGAGATTGTAAAATGTCAAGCTATGGCACAGTCAAACAAAAAGACAGCTGATTTCTGTTGCCGTTTCACCACGCACAAGAGCAATTTCAGCAGTGGTAGTTTGGTCAACTGCATTTAAAAGGTCATAATTTGGGACTCTTCAGTTCTTCAAACTGAGAGGGTTCCCCTTCAATCAAGACTATGAAATCTAAGTGACTGGATATGGTAGGGTTTTCCATGGATGGATTATTTTCTTGCAACAGGCAGTAGTACCTTTCAGAGCACACAAGTTTACTGTTATACATCCAAAGGGAGAAAAGAATGGTTAAGATGTGCCACATTTTCTGTGATAAAGAAAAGACAAATGGTTTTATTTTAAATGATAAAAAAATAAGAATAACTTTTTAACACACACTGTATGATGCAGACACATGTATGAAGCAATGACCAGAAACCTAAGACATTTCCATGTTTTTTTTCTTATTTTTTTCCTAGCAGTTGTTGACGAGGACAGATACTCCTGCAACCAACAGCTAACAGGTTGTTGGGAAATGACATAATGAAGAATGACAGTCCATAAGAACCCTTGTGTGTGTGTGTGTGTGTGTGTGTGTATGTGTGTGTGTGTGTGTGTGTGATGGACCTCAGTTGAGTTTGGTAAGGTCTGGTGTATAGTACAGTCACGCTGAAAGGTCATGGGATAGGAACTCGTTTCTCGGTTCAGGCAAGATCATCCATTACTGTGCTGCGTTGGAGGGCATCTTTTTGAGGCTAAAGTTTGACCAGTTGACAGCCACCTTCTGCCGCGTCTGTTTGGCTGAGTCAAGGCAGAACCTGAGGGAAGGGGGTCGAGGGGAGGTTGGAGAAAAACAGTTTGATGAGATTTGAAGGAGGCAAGGAAGACTTGCTGAGAGAAAACATTACACACTGAATCAACATACTGCACATCAGTGGTTTTCAGACTTCTTTGGTCATTCCATCCTTTGGAAGAGGGGATTTTTTCGAGCTCAACCACTCCCCCATCAACATTCCATGATGCAATGTTTTGGAAACGTTAAATGATAGAGAACTATTAAATAAATATTGAATAGAATGTGAAGGAAGTTGTTGAGTTGGTAAGGGATGCATTAATGTCCCCAAAAAAACAAAGCAACAATGGAGTTGAGGGGTTTTGCAACGCTTTCATATTGGGCTATGGGAGAAATACAGATCTGCAACGTGGAAATTTGGGACTAAAACAACCATCAGTAAGCTGTTGAAATCAATCAAACTATCAACATGCTCAGTATACTCCATATAATCCATCAGTTTATCCGGTTCCCTTTAGACATACAGCCACAACAAATGATCAAAAGCAGCTTAATAGAAATCACAGGTATTCCCAGTGTGATTGGTGCCATTGATGGGACGCATGTTAAAATAAGTGCACACAGAATAAAGAGGTCTATATTAATCAGCACTAAATTTCAGAAAACTGATGGGGAGTTGTTTAAGACATTGGAAATCCATGATGCAAAAGGTGACACCTGACCTTACTTTACACTCGGGACTTTTTAATATTCCACCAATCATTTAACAACCAATCGTTGTTACTGCTACTAAGCTTGTACACGCAAAGTGACATCATTCATAGCACTGTTCTTAACTAAAAGTAAGTCTCCATAGCTTTGTGAACTACTTTTAAGAAACAACTACTTTACATCATTTTTTTACTGCAATTTACGAGTACTCCTAATGTTAATTCTTTGTGAATTCGACCCCAGATACAAATAATATATTCATTTATGTTTAACATATTTATATAATTTTTGTATACTTTTTTCAATAAACTCATCGGTTCAATCAATTTTAACAGTTTTGCATCAATTTGTTTTTCACTTGGTTATTGGAAGTTACCAAAACACAATTTTTTCCTTATTTTTGAAAATGGACTTGCATTTCCATTGGATTTGCATTTGCATTGAACCTCTCAAATGATTAAAATTGTCATCATACTTAATATGTGTGCAATAATTTTGTTTCATAAACTCTTTGCTATAATTTAAAAAGTGCATGCAACTATACACCTTCTGGAATATACACACTGGCGAGCCTGTCCTTGAAGAGTTTGTGGAGTGCATCAATCAAATCAAAAAATGGTCTCACCTCTTGAAGTATTCAACTTCTCGATCAATCTCATCCATTTCTGTTGGATCAAGATCTTTGGGGAGGAACACATCATCTGTAGGATTGACACAAAATAAATCAGTTAGTGAAGATACACAATACTACAAAACAGATGAACACATTGAGACACCTTTGTTTTAAATATTGTAATTTGTATACATTTATGTTGAGGGTAACACAATATGGTTAAATGGGGTCTTCTGTCCTACCACAGTAACTTCACATATAGTGAACTTCAGTAGAGATTTTAAATGTGTTTTGAGACATCTGTCTTGTGACAAAATCATGCCCCATTTAAAAAAAAATGGAGTGGCAAACCAAGGCAAACTGCAGTAGGAGACAATTCCATGCAGCTACAGCAATTTGGCTTGGTTTTCCCACTGTTCTGCATAGTTTCAACATTTATTACAACTACTGACAAATTGCTAGTAATATAAATGAGTATTAGTGATCTTATCCAACACTGAAAAACATTAGCCTACCAGCTCATCAAGAATACTTTCACTTGTGAATGTTAAACAGAGGTCAAAAGTCAGCAAGAACAGAGCATTTATGACAGCTCTGTGGCCCTGCACAGCCATAACACTGCCAATGGAAAAATGTTTTTTTTTTTTAATTCTAGAGCACATTTAATCTTTCACCAATGTATCCAAGTTAATAATCACTGTTTTTGTTATCAATTTTGTTGTACTTCATTGTACTGTTCCAATTTCATGACCTATCTGATTATTATAAAAATGTGCTAAAATGGCAGGTGATAAATTACACCTGCAATGTGAAAGGGTAGAGGGATAGAGGGAGTGGGAGTGGGAAGGGATCACTGTCCATACCAATTGCACTGTTGGATTTGTCTGGCTTGTTCTTGTTTTTCTTATTCTTTCCCTTCGGCTGCTGCTGTGAGTTTGCTGAGGTGCTGCTGTTGGCTTTGCCTTCCGGTTCTTGATCCAGCCTGCTCCCCCGACCATCCCCATCACTCCTCCCTCTCAGTGCGCTGGGAACGCCATTCGCTGGGCCGTTCTTGGGAACGCCGCTCACTGAGCCGTTCTGCTGCTGCTGCTGCTGCTGCTGCTTAGGGGCCTTGATGTCCTCGGTCTTCTTGTGCCCATTCCTCTGGTTCTCGGCTGTGGCCTGGCTTTGCGAGGCCTGCTTAGAGGCACCTTTGGAGGGCTTCTCGGCATCAGTTGCCACCCCTGGCCGGCTGTCAGGTCCCTTCTGCGACTCTTGTCCCACTCTGCCAGATTTGGCCAAGTTGTGATCCTGCTGGGATTGCTGCTGTTGTTTCTTGCCCTTCTTCGTTTTGGCTCCAGCGCCAGTGGTGTTCTTGGCGTCGGGGGCCTCGTCCTTGGGTTTGGCTGGCGGGGCCGGCCCGGGCTGGGTGGTGGACTCAGAGCCAGCCGCAGGGCTCCTTTCAGGGGACCGGATGCGGATGAGCTTGGACAGGCTTGGGGTGGAGTTGAGCCGCTGGATGTCCTTTGTGCCCATGGCGTCATCTGTGTTGGTGGTGTCGATGGAGTTATTTGTGATGGTGGTTGTTGCAGCGGCGGCTGCGGCAGCGGCAGCATCCTCCCAACCATTGACCAGTTCCAGGTCCCTCTTGAGATCGCGCAGCGAGAGAGGCGCCATGTCCAGGTCAATGGGCTGCAGGTCTGATGAGCCGTTGAGGTGCGCTAGCAGGTGGTTGCCCTCCAGCGTAGCAGCCTTCTTGGGGAAGTCGTTGACGTCCAGGTTTAGGTCATACATGCTAAACGACGCCCGGATGGAGTCCTTGATGGTGTTTTTGATCTCCTCCAGGCGGCTGGTCAGGAAGCTGTTGACTCGCTCCAATTCCAGCTGCGGCCACTCCAGCAGTCTGCTCGCCTCGCCATCCGGGGCCAAGTCATCTGTGCCTGGCTCCATTGGGGAGGGGCCTGGGCTGTCGGACGAGGTCTCCACATTGGTCTGTTGAGCCCTCTCCTTCTCCTGAAAGTACACAGTGCAGCACAAACACAGGCTGAGTTTCAATGTCCTCCCTGCAAATGAAGCCCACAAAAACCAAACCAACCAACGCTGTTTAGAGAATGGGTTGAGGGCCAGGTTTCTTGTCAATACTTGTTAATGCATTTAGGTTACGCAAATAACGAATCCTTAATGGATAAAAGTGCAAAGTCACATTGCTGTGGCATGATTGGATATATCATTTCAATTAACAATCCTAAGCTCAGTTTTAAGCGTGTCTCCTTTTCTTGGTAATTGTAAATTGTTTACAGGTTTTTTTGACGTGGGCATGATTCTCCAGTGTTCCACATCATAATGTATTGACTTCCATGCCAACTTTAGGAGTGGACTCAGTGTGACCAAACCCTAATGCCCCAGACAGGGGGCCACCCACAACCCTTGCAAACTAATCAGAATGCACATTTTGAGTTTGTGAGGGCAGACACTGACACTAGGCCATAGTTAGTATTAGATCTCTGAATCTGAGCCTGTGAAGCACTGAGGTATACAAGGCTGACTTCTCCACTAGAGTAGTGAGTAATTTCATTGTTAGCACATGTGGTTTTGATCACAAATACCCCCTACCTCCATATGCACACATTTTGCAAACAAAACCTCAGCTGTCAAAATACAGGGGGGCTCATTCCATGCCAAATTCAACATGAATTAAATCATGATATGAACATGACTGACTTCAATTTAGCAAATGCAGATTCTTCAGACACAAAAAGCAAATGCATTCATAATGTGTTCAGTGGAAAAAAATAAATATATAAGTCGCAATACTTTTTTCTTCTGTTTGTGCCTGGCACGCTTGGCCGCCTTGGCACTGTTGACAGGTTTGGGCTCGGTGCTGTTGATGAAGTCGAGCAGCTCGTCCACATCCCGGTGGTCAATAGCGCTAGGCACAGCCGGGTCTGAGTCCTGCCGTTGCGGCAGCTCCTCCTTGCGCCGCGTCAACCGCGAACGAAGCTTCTCCCGGATTTCGGCGTAGTTCCGACTGGTTGGCGCTGCAGGGGGCTAAAGAGGAGGGAGAGGGGAAAAAATGAAAAACGGAAAGATTATAGACTGAGACGATCAAACCAGAAGATCAACTGAGAGAGATCAATTAACTGCCAATCTGTCGTTTCTGGTAGACTGAGCAAGGGTCCCTCTGGACCGATGAGTTCTCCATTCCCTGAATCAATCCTATAAGCACACACAAATAACTTCAATTAGCCCAAATAGTCCATGTACCGCGTTGTGGCCGAAGAACTCGCAGTAGCAGCAGTCACAGTATTTCCCGTCCTTCTGATTGGTGGAGGAGGAGGCGCAGGAGCTCCTCTCAGAGCTACTGTCCTCGTCCTCGCCCTCCTCCAGTTCACAGGGGGGGTGGCACAGCGTCCCATTCGCCAGCTTGTGCCCTTTACACGCCTGGTCCCTGAGTGCATGATACAGACAGAAAAGTAAGGGAAATGTTGCCTATAAAAAAAAAAATCAATAATAACAAAAAAAACTATTCCGTTGCTGAAATGTGCCTAGTCAACTGTTAACTCGCCATACATACTTCCTTAACATATTCAATACAGTTTTTAAAAGACAGAAATAAAAACAAATAATATCTAGATTCAACACTATTTTTAGAGACAAACTATAGACAGAGAAACCTTTTCCCCACTGTGTTTTAGGTTTTAAGATGAGTGATAAAAGGGAAGATTGTATTCTTTAGACAACTGGTTTTGGCAGGGTACTGTATTTGGCCATCACCTTTTTTCAAAGCTAGGAGACAAGTGAGAACTATTTAGAACTGTTCCGTTTTAAGCTATAGTTTAGCTTGACTGTTGGTTTCAGATCAAATATTGTCTCTAGGTGCTCTTGCTAATGTGGATGTCTCTGTGTAAACATTTTTATGTGGATTTGTCACTTAATTGTCCCAGTATTTAATAAGAGAAAGTAATAAAATTGCTTCGCCACATCACTGTACAAAACAGGAAGGGTACAAGACAATATGCCTACAACTTCATACATACATACACACAATATCCTGTGTTTGAACTGCGCAGTGAATGTCACCTACTTGCACGCTCCTGATGTCACATGGCCCGGGTTGCCCGTGGTCACGCCTCCGTTGTGGCCGTTGCATGGGTGGTTGCAAGTCATGATGGGAGCCACCAGCCTGCCGTGCTGATTGAGATGCTGCGCGTTGACTGAGGGAATGTGGGAGCTTTTACAGGTGCCAGCCTTGTGCAGGAGGTTGGGGCTCTCCGAACCGGCTGGGGGGTGCTTGGATGGCGGGGCGTGCAGGCTGCCAGGGGTCAGGGGTGAGAAGGGGGCGTGCGAGGGTGCCAGACCCGAGCTAGAGGAGCCTGTATGAACGTGTTGGCCGCCAGTGCCACTGCCACCGCCCGATGTCTGCTTGGGAGGCAGCAGCGTGGAATGCTGGGAGGAGAGGCCGGTAGGGCTGTTGGGCGGCACCGACAGGTCCGAGTGTTGGTGGTGGTCAACTGGGTGGAACGCTTCACCTTAGGAACAAAAAGAAAAGAGGAAGACCTAAATCAAGTTCTAAACATCTAGTTCTAAAGCAATCAAGTTCAAAGCAAGATAACTCCTTGTGTTCTAATAGTATTGGTTGAGCTCTTTAAAGAATTGGGTCACACTGCACTGATATGAGAATGCCCAAAGAACTATGCCAAAACTGGAGTGCCAAAACAATGTTTTTATTTAGCTCTGAGCAAATTTAAATTTGTCGGAGTGGCATGCTGTTTTTTAATGCAGGAGGCAGGTAGGCTGTGTACTGCGAGCATTGACTGGAAGATGCCGCTGAGAAAACATATGGCTATGGCAAAAAAAAACATGTGGGAAGAATGAAATCTCAGACTGTATAGTTTGTGTTTTGGACAGAATAATATTAGTGCAACAACAAAGATGAGGCGAGAGGGCAGAATAGCGACACTGTTCCCAACAAGTGAAATAAACTCCCTTAAGCTAAATATCCAGCTGCACTGTGAAAGAAAAGTACCAGAGGTCAGTGGTGCAGATCATGAGATCAGTATAGTGGACATGGCCTCCGAGATTGAGAGCAATTTAGGAACCATATCAGCCATATGTCACAGCATGAAACAAACAGCTGATTTAACACAATATCTTGTGAGTTTAAATTAGTTTTAAAGATTGTAATGAATCTTTTTATATATATATTTGGGCTTTTTTGCCTTTTATTGATAGTGGACAGTGGAGAGAGACAGGAAGTGAATGGAATATTTCACTATTCTGTACAAAAGCCACCAAAAGCTTGGCAACACATCATTGTTTTAAGCACTGAACTTGTCAAATGCCACAACATGAGCACCATCTTTTTATGTAGCCCACACAAAATCAGACTACATCCCTTAAAACGCAGCTTGAAAAAAAACGTGGGGACATAAAATATATCCTTCCTGATCACACATAAGATAGGGGAGGGGGAACATAGGATGGGGCCTAAGTGTGGGTTTCACACCTCTGAACTTTTGGTAACCATTTACTTGTTTTTGTACAACATTTACAACACTACGCATTTTCAACAACTTTACAACAATTATGAGGTTCCACTTGTACAACAGAACTATGAAATTTCACTTGATGATTTTGTAAATTTTGTATCCAATAGAATATTCCATAAAAGACCCACCTGGTGGGGTTGGTCGCCTGCACATTGTTTTGAAGTGTTTTGGGGTGGTCTTGTGAAGGTCTGCGGAGGTAGAGAGTGGCGAGCCAGGAGATGTTCCGCTGGAATTCTGGGAAGCTGGATGACTGTAGGGACAAACCTTGGGCCCCGTCACTTTTGGGGCTTTCCCAGGTGCGTCATGAAATGATCTCTTCTCATGACAACTTGGTCCCACTGTTCCACCTGCCAAGACAAATCAATACACAACAATAACGATAACAAAACATCTTTAACAATGAGAAAACCTAACATCAACAATAAACAATATGAAATATGAAACAATCTTTTAAACAATCATAAAGATTGTTTTAAAGAAACTTAACACAACTGCATATTAGAAGACTCTGCATTTCCTGACAATGGCAATCTATGGTATGGCTTGCCGGCTGACCTTGTTGCGAGTGCGAGGCAGCGTTGTGGGTGCAGTGCTGTGACACCGTGCCACCATTGCTGTGAGCGGAGCTCCACAGGCCCGAGAGTTTGTGTGCCGACAGGAAGGAGCTGGGGTCCCAGTCCACCGAACTCTGCTCCGGAAAACCGTTCCCACAAGTTTGCGACTTACAGGAGGAGGAGTGCGACAGGGGCGCCTTCAATTAAAAAATAAAAAATAAATGATCAATCATTTGGCCTAAATTTATGAATTTTGGAAAGCTATGCATTTCATAAAATTATATTAGATGACCAAAAATGACCTCAAGTCACCTTGTTAAAGAATACAAGAAACAAACTGAAAAACAAACAACTGGAGTGAGAGCTTTTTTAAAACATTGATGAGGTCATGCTATAGAACTGCACACATACTGTAACAAGCTTTAAAACGTATATGCCAGTGAATTCCCACAGAAATACAGCTTTGACCTTGCACTTGCAAGATTGCAGTTGTCTTGTCAACATGCCTAAACCCAGGACTAGATCTAATCCTACGGCTGAAAATGGACTCCATCATATCATTTTACAGTGCTTGTAAAGTCCAAATAAGAGCCTGGCATTATTACAATAAAAGCATGCTGTAAGTGCTCACTTCCAAGCATTCAACAGAAGCATTGGATCTGACTGCAGCATTACACTAGGTTCTGCCAAGATCTAGTTTTTTACTTGGTAAATAATATGACTTTACTCCATACACAAAGATTTGACCTAACTGCCAGGTATGTTCCTGTGTCATGAATCTGCCTATACAAAATCAATAAACAGAAGTAAGACACTGTCACAAAACTGTGCAAGACAGCTCAACATTTGATATCACAAAAGCCAAAATGACACAGGCACCACAAGAATCACTCATGGTCCTGCACATACCTACCGGAGTAACCTGCTCCTGCACTGCCCTCCTTTCGTCCTCCTCCACGCTCTTTTTGCAGCTCTGGCAGATCCACAGTGGCACTTCGCCCAGCAGAGAAGGCACCGAGTCCGCTTGTTTACGGCCTGGGACCTCCCGGAGGAGAGCCTGAGGCAGCGCAGGCACTGCGTCCGCCAGTTTAGGAGCGGGGAGACCGTTCACAGCACCTGCGCCCCAATCCTTGAACTCTCGATGGCACAACAAGCAGCAAGTATGCATAGACTAAACAAAAAAAGAATGAAAAACAAAAATACACTTTTACAAAATAAATAAGTGCGTTAAACATACGTATGTAAACAAAACAATCCATTCCATCATCAATTTACTCTGCTTTCTTAGTAATTTCAATCATCCAAATATTTCAACCTGCGTGTTGACATCACACCTAACGTTAAGTTAGTCTACATTATCTCCAGCTGATACTTGACCAAACCGAAAAACGCCTCTGCATTAACTTTTGACGTGCACCATACACTAAAATAAAAGATATACTCAACCTCAACTCAAACACTGAGGACAAGACAACATTTTTTCGAAAGCAGATAAACCGAAGAGAAACTAAATCAGCCAATGGACTTCTACCGCTGCGTCAAGATAGACTAAATGTTTTGCGTTTCTGGCATTAACTACCCATTATTTGAAATAACAGGCAGTGAAGAATAGCGAAGGCACCAACACATGGGCATGACTATGTCACCTTCAGATAATCTACATTAGACTACATTTACGCATATGCCAAACTTGTGAACACAAGAGACATTTACTTGTAAAGTTCCTGCTACTTCTGAAAAGGTCTAAAAAGACGTGTCGCGGTTAGCTTTTGGGACTGTGGGACTGGAGAACAAGCATGAACAGCTAGCTAACTTACCTATACCTATCTGGCGGATGTTAGCTTGTTAGCTAGCTAGCCATCACCGTCACCAGTCTGGATGGGCAAGCCAGCTAGCTAACACTTTCGATTGAAGTAAGAAAATCTATCCAACCCGTGGCCCTGGCGGTGCGATCTTGTACAATTTGATGCAAGCAGGGCTGCTATATGGCATTTATTTATTTATTTATTTACGTTATTGGAGCTAACAAGGTATTACTCCGCCCGATCGAAGTAGCTACAAACAGATCACATTAAGAACAAACTGTGGTAGATTTCCGTCCCAAATAAATCTCAATCCTACCCCAAACTCTGCTGATTGAGCCAACTTACATGGATGTCCAGTGAAATAGTAATTCGATTGAGTGTTTGAAATGCCAGTTAACGAATTACTTTGACTAGCTGGTTAGCTACCCTACCTGATTCGCCCTGGCCAGTCTATCCACTCCTGCATCTCCACCGCCACCAGCCCCAGCTGCATCGCCGGGAGAGACAGGGCTCTTCGATATAGTCTGCTGCTGTCCGGACATTGCATCCTTTTGACCGACTCCTTGGTGTTTGCTTTTCTTTCTTGCCATCCTGGAAGTCTCCCTAGTACCCTTTGGCCCAGTTTGCACCAGTTTACAGGCTTAATAAGACACACTTTCGATTCTTCCAGCACCACAAATGTTCCCTATCTTCTCTAGGCAAGACAACAGTCAATATGGCGGAGGGCTGGCACACTGGCGAGTTCAGAGGTCAGGTATAGTACTGGCAATATGGCTACCATTGAAAATGATTCAGTGAAGTTTTCGGGCGCCATTTTAATTGAGGGCAATACTTTGCAGGTAAGTAGAACGCCTGGTAGTGGGCTACAACCACACCTAAGTAATCGGTCCCAGATTATTTCACTAGTGCTGAACCCATACATTCATGTGCAAACAATTTAATCACGTTTAATCCTCTCAAAATTATTGTTGCAAGAAATACCCGATACAAATGTAACATGTAACAATACATTAATTTGTGTGTGTGTGTGTGTATACACACACACACACACACACACATATAATATATTACTTTATCCTAATGCAGTATGAAATTAAATATTATAGACACACATAGGTATAGGAGATGTGCTGTTGAAATCAGAACTGCTATAGCTGAATGAACCAGTTTAATCAGACGGTGTAGGCCTATATGCAATTCAACAAAGCTATCTCATTTTTCTTAGAATTAGACATGAATTAATACCATAAATATATACAAATAAGGTGTCAAACAAACTCCAATAATAGGCTAAGTTATTTCATGTTATTAAACACTTGCAACAGGATGATCATAATCATACAGTGACACTACAAACGTATGTTTTATAGGTGTTACTTTTTTGCATGCACCATGTACATCTAGGGTGTGGCCTAGTCCCCATCCCACTACTGACCTGTGTTTTGAGTATTTAATGAAAAAATTAAAAATAAAATAAAAATACAACTCATAGGCTAGGTAAATATGCAATGTTTTGGTATGAAGGAATAAACGTTTTATTGTGTGTCTGACTGGTGATTTGTGTTTGAAATGTATAAGTACAGTGTCTAAGGGGTCAAGTTCATTAACCTACCTGCATTTACATTGATTACCAAGTGGTGGCAGTATCTCTGCAATAGCGTCCCTTATATGAATCCTACAGGGTCTTAAAATAAACCGTCGTTTTTTCCTTTTATTGAGACAAATTGATTTACAACTGCGGATTGTTTGTTAAGATGTTTTATTTAGGCTACCATAATTTATAGGCAACGGATTACACAATGGATTTAGATGCAGGTGTTAATCAGAAGGCTAAATGTGTAGCCCTATGGAAGAAACATTATTAATACGAGTCGTTTTTTCTCATGATCGAGGTTGTCTAAATTCCAAAATCGGCTTGGCCTATGTTGAACTTCTCTTTATTTTCCCAACTTGTCCTCATTCTCGTCGCGCCGACCCTATTGCGCGCTCCTGCGGCGGCGGTGTGAAGATGGCGGATGTAGTGGGAACTGGACTGTCAGATGAAAAAGAAGGCGAAAACGAGAAGAGTGGGGAGAAATGCTTATGGAATAGAGGTCCCAGAACGGGTGAAATAAGCACCAAAGGCATGGCGGAGACGTTGGGTTTTTATGAGAGACACGCTGAGAGAAATGAGCAATACGACACCCCAGGTGAGTTTGTGGCTCGAGCTGCTAAAACATCATCTTCTTGTGACAACCGACCTTCCAACGTGGCTTATTACAGTTTGAGGTTACAAGCAAGACTCGAACTGTCACTATATCATACTTAAAAGGTCTTTATTGTTTGAATCTGATACATCTTAGATATGGTTTTCAGCTCTTTTCCCCCCTGAGATTCATGTGAGAGTGGTTAAACCATTCACCACAGGATTGCGTGTTGTTATTGAGAGTATTACGTAGTGTTGCAGCTAGCAGAGTTGATATGGCAAGCAAGCTAACAAGCTAACATGAACTCACTTGTCCTTGATTTACATTATTACCGTATTTACTTAACCGCTGTAACTATATTAGCTAATGTCTGAACCCGTGAAGTTAGTTGTCACCATAAAAAACATGAAAAGCCGAGGCTGATATTGTTGTCTAGATGAAGACTGACAAATAATTTTACTAAGCGTAAGTCTTTTTTCTACTCGTATTGACTTGTACTGACGTGCAATGTTCGAGTCGTATTCGATGCTAGCTGAACTAGAAATATTTTTTTGCGCATGGGGTCAAATGGGGTAACAGCCAGCGGGTGTAAGTGAGCAGCCTGTGTCTCTCCCCACATTTAGGCTAAAGTCTCAACTAAAACGTTATTCATTATTTTTGATCACTATTAGTATACACCAATTAAAGAAAACTTGCCATGACGTTACGGCTGTTCAGGAAATTGTTGCAAACAGTATGTTGCAAACAGCAAGTGCCATCTGATCCATAACCAAACTTTTTGTAAAGGTCTTACAAAGCCCAAGAGATGTGTGCCTCTTAAAATCGTTCTCTACTTTTAAGACAGATGTGCTGATAAAACAAATGTCACATGACATTGCAACAATATATTCAGCATATCAATTTCTAACCAATCTTTACTTCCCCATGTTGTTTAGCTTACTGATGTAATAGTTTTGTCTCCTGTTATAGTCACAGACCCCTCTCTGCTGCGGTTCATGTGTGCGGAACTAACTAGGGGCTACTTCCTGGAGCACAACGAAGCAAAGTACACAGAGCGCCGTGAGAGAGTGTACACTTGCATGAGAATACCCGGAGAGCTGGAAAGGGTAAGCCCACTCACTCAGTTATAGATGTACTACTGACATGTTCACAACTAAGAAATACACAAGCATGCCAGACATTTGACTAACAGTGCAAAATCTGTCACCACACATTTAAACAATTTAGGCCTAAATGCAAAACACACCCTGTATTTCAGTTTAAGTCTTAGTCTTTACTAATAGTCTGGGATTTTTTTCAGTTTCAGTTTCAGTTTTTTCAGTTTCAGTCACTGTGGCTGAAAATTCTTTAAATGCATGGCAAATTGTCCTTTCATACACACGTATGGAGGTCATTCACCACACAAACAAGTTCACACATATGTACGGACCATGCCCATGGGCGAAAATCCCAGGGGGGACACGGGGGACATGTCCCCTCCCATCCAAGGGTTGTCCCCCCTCAAAAACAATAAAAAAAAAAAGGAATATAAATGTATAAAACACTCGCTATTGTTAAAATTTGATGTATATCTAAAATAACTGTAAGCAGAAAAGAAAAAATAATTCTGAAACAGTTGAGTTCACCCTCCCTTTCCTCACAGTGGTTTGGCCCACTGCCTGCTTCCCCAGTTCATCTCACATATTGTAGCCTACTCTAGTCTACATAGGTGAATGCATGGCTGCAGCTCAATGAAGTTGAACGCTAGTACTAGGGTATTTCATTCACATTAATTAAATCGATTCTCTTTAATGTACTTAAAGCCACTATGTGTAGGATTTATCTTCAATTTATCTTCGTCTTTTATTAAAAAGACATGTTTGTCATCTGTACTCATCCTGCTTGACCTGTCAGCTGCGTTTGATACGGTAAACCACAGTATTCTATTGTCTATACTGTCAAACATGGGCATCAAGGGTGATGCATACTGCTGGTTCGAATCCTACCTCACTGGGCGACTGTTCAAAGTGTCCTGGCTAGGACACACCTCTGCGCCTTACCACCTTGCTACTGGAGTACCCCAAGGATCTGTGTTGGGTCCCCTTCTTTTCTCCATCTATACCACTTCCTTGGGCCAAATTATCCGCCAGCACGGCTTCTCCTACCACTGCTATGCCGATGATACCCAGCTCTATTTGTCATTCTCACCTGATGACCCAACCATCCAAACGCGAATCTCGGATTGCCTCTCGGACATCTCTGCATGGATGCAAGACCATCATCTCCAGCTGAACCTCTCAAAAACCGAGCTGCTGGTCCTCCCAGCTAAACCAACTTTTCACCACAACATTTGCATCAACACTGGCTCCTTGTCTCTTGCTCCCTCACGGGTAGCCAGGAACCTAGGTGTTATGATTGACGACCAGCTAACCTTCAATGACCATGTTGCTTCTGTTGCCCGGGCCTGCCGCTTCGCACTATTCAATATCAAAAAGATCAGACCATACCTAACTCAACAAGCCTCCCAATTGCTGGTTCAAACTATGGTCCTCTCACGCCTTGACTACTGCAATGCCCTTCTGGCAGGACTTCCTGCCTGTGCCGTCAAGCCACTTCAGATGATCCAAAATGCTGCGGCGCGTCTCATCTTCAATCAGCCGAAGAGGACGCATGTCACCCCTCTGCTAATCGAGCTCCACTGGTTGCCTTTGGCGGCTCGCATCAAATTCAAATCACTGATGTTGACTTACAAAGTGCTTAGAGGATCTGCCCCTTTTTATCTAAGCGCTCTCATAAAAGCTCAGGCTACCCCCCGACAACTCCGGTCCTCCAATGACTGTCGACTGGCAGTCCCGGCACCTCGCCCAAGGCAATCCAGACTCTTCTCATGTGTCGTCCCACGGTGGTGGAATGACCTACCAAAAACAATCAGAACAGGGCCATCTCTGGAGGCCTTCAAAAAGCTCTTAAAGACCCAGCTATTCAGAGAACATTTTCTATCCTAGCACTAAAATGAACTGAAGCACTATCCCCTAGCACTATGCTCCTTAAGGTTTCTGCTATGTAGCTTGATTGTTATCCTCGTTTTGTAAGTCGCTTTGGATAAAAGCGTCTGCTAAATGCATAAATGTAAATGTAAATGTAAATGATTTTAAAAATATAATGTAAAACGATGGTAATTACCTCCATGAATAAATTGTAGTGTTCCCGTAAACTTGGTAATTTCCATTTATATATAGATGTGGCTGGGTACCAAATAAGAATATGCATTTTGCGCCGCCATTTTCAAAATGAGAACCATGGGAAATGAGGACCGTGGGAAGGGAAGGGCTAATGCATTTTATTCAAACGTGTGCAGTATACCACTTCACCGATAGATGGGAGAAATTCTCATACGCAAAAAATAAAACTTACACATAGTGGGTTTAAGGCTGACTCATTTATAAATTAGCATAAATGCTGATTATCCATGTAATTTCCCACAAATCTTCTATATTAGCATCAAAAGTTTTGGCTACTTGGTTATACTTATAACGTTAGCTTGTTTATGTGGCATTTAGCCCCCCCCCAGTACATCTGAAATGTTTTGCAGGTGCCACAGTGTTTTTGCAGACACCCACATTTAATTTAACAGGATGTCATGTTTAATTTAAAAAGTGTTATGCTTGAGGATAGAACGCACAAGGCCATCAGTGGGTACTGTATGTGTTTTTTGCAATATTTTTTTATTGGTGGCGTTAATCTCAGCCGGACTGAATGGACGATTAGCAGCTACGTTAGTTTATGGTTGTCAAGGCGACACAGTAACGTTAGATCTAATTCACTCGGCTTTGATTCATCACGTTTTTTGTGGCTGGTATATTTATATTGCGGGAGTCTTCATTATATCACTGTTCTTCTGAAAGAGACTACTGTACTCAATTTCTATTCTGTTCTTAGGTGTCTGAGCTTAATTAATTTTAAACCTTTTTTAATTCCTTGTTTTTATTGTTACCTTGCAGACAGTTTCATAGACTAAAATGACAGAGAAAAGGAGAGCAGATAGATCGTTTATCAGTGCACCTAAACCATTTTGTTGCAAAGCTTTACTTATTTCATGTATCTTTTTCACAGTAATAGGCATGTTTACATTTCATTGTATGTTGATGGCTTGACAGTAAACAACATAACAATGCAATAAATAGTTTTAATAATGATAGAAGCAAAGTTTTTCACTGTGGGGACATATCTTTATAAGAACAATCTGACCTATTTGTGTCCCCTTCAAAAATTTCTCTTGACAAATTTTATATCTATCGTCCCCCCCTACTGTTAAATGAAAGTTACGCCCATGACCATGCCAGAGGCCACGTGTACAGATCTTTCAACATGTAGGTCTTAGTTCATGTGGGTCTTGATAAGATAGAGTAGCTTTAGCTTTGTTAGGGCTTTGTTTGTTAAGACTCTAGGTGTTTGAAAAGTCTTCCTAAGTCGTAGATACAATGTGTGTGTGTGTATGTGTATATACTGTGTATATATATACTGTATATATTTGAAGGAGAGGGCGAGAGAGAAATAATACATGTTCATTCAGAGACGCATGCACTAGCCATAATACAGTCAATAGATGGCGTGGTTGCTAAACTTCATTGACAAATATATCCCACTTAGGTTGCAAGCAAATTCTGCTAAATCTGCTACCTACTGTTATACACTGTCCAGTAATATTGTAGCAACTGTGTCTTTTTAGTTGACAGTGGATGTCATTCTAGAAAGCTGATATACATTTTCTATGTTGTATTTTAATGTAGATATTAAATGCATGGCCTATTTGGTCAACACTATCACAACTTGAAAGTCATGGTGTTTAAACAAGTTGAAATAGAAAAAAATGAGTAATCTGAATTAAAAAAAAGTTTTTGAATTTCAAAATCCCGTTTCCTATCTCTGATAAAGGATCAGTTGTTAAGGTAATCCTTGATTACGCATAGCAAACAATTGGATTTCCAAATCTAATTCCCTTTGATCTCGAATAAACGACTGGGCCTTCACTGTGGTAGCCATAGTGATCGCATATTGCTTTAAAATAGAAAACATTGTTCAAATATTGTAAAACATATTTTAACTGTGAAACACATTTACTGTTTCCCAGCCGCCTGCTTTTGAACACCATTAGAAGTGCACCACAGTCACTCAGTCCTTCATGCCCCATCACAACCCCCCAAAACTTCCTAGTGTCAGTAGTTTTCCACTTAACGGGTAGTGTATTAGCTTTTCCTGTGGTCTTATACTAGTGCCAACGGTGCAGGTTGCATTTGCATTAGGCCTTTAAAACGAGGCTAGTGTTTGTGTTGTTGCCATAATTGGCATATCCTAACACTCTGCTCTTCCTGCTCCATGGTGATAAAGGTCTAATTGGGTCCCCTGAGCTGTAGCTCAGTGAGAGTTTGTACTCTCTTTAGCCGAGTTTTGCAGGCTAACTGATTTGGCTGTATTTGAAAACCAATAGGCTTTTGAAGCCCATTATTATATCCTCTAGAGAGGTTTGGGAGGCTATTGCTAGAGGGAGCTGTGATGACAAAACAGACACTGCACAATTTTCTTCTCACTCTTTTTCTTGATTTCCTCGAGCTTTTTCTTGATTTGTGTATTTTTCCACTTCTGACCTGGATTAACCTGATGTCATCACTGTTTGATTAGAAAATAAATAAACTTCATGATTACCTGATTTTTTTGACCACATCACCGGTTCGAGATTACTGTAGCTGCAGGAATCAATGGACCCCACTTCCCTCCCCTACACACACACACCCACACTCTCTAACTCTCTCTCTGTCTCTCTCAGAGATTCTCATGCTGAGTGATTTTGTGTTGTGCCCTACAGCTGATGACCTTTGGCTTCTTCCTGTGCCTCGATGCCTTCCTGTATGTGTTCACTCTGCTGCCCCTGCGGACCTTCCTGGCTCTGCTACGGTTTCTCACCATACCCTGCTGTGGCCTCGGGTGAGACAAACACACACACACACACACACACACACACACACACACACACACACACTCACTCTATTAAGATCCTGCTCATCCTTATTTTCTCCCACCTTTGTTTCTGGCCTTATTACCAAGGCCATTGATATAAACAAACACTCACCAATCTATGTGGACAAGCTACTATACATTCTTACTGCTTTAGGCTAATGCTAGTTGGTTCTTTCAGTATGTCTACCAGTGAAACCCACCACTGGAGAGATGATAAACACTAGGCTTATTTCTGGAGTTGAACCACACTCAATTATATACCACTTATTTAGTTCACATTAGTTTTCAGGGCCAGTCTACCAAACCTGCAGCACACCATTTGAATCCCATTAGATACCCAAGCTTCATTTCATGTGTGAAGGGGGGTATGGATTAAACTTAGTCCTAAACCAAAAGTCCTAAATTCCCATTGAAGGCTTGGATTACATTTATAAATGTCTACGGCCAGGTTTGGTCCATGTCCAGGAAACCCATAAAAAACTGATCATGTTAAACCTTCTCCTGTTGTTCTTCCCCTTGTATGTGTCTGTTGGGCCTAATGGCTCTTGCTCTTCCTCTGCAGGGCAAATGTTTGCCCATACTGCAACAGGAGCAGGTAGGCTACAGCAGCACCTGTGCTCGTTCTGCTGAATGTTGGCTCAAACCATTCATCCATGCCATATGGGAGGGTTCTTAGGCATCGGTTCAGTGTTTGGGGATGGATCTCTGAACTTGCTGTTATGTGTTTGTGTGTGTGTGTTGGAGGGATGTTATCTCTCTACATCTAGAAACTCATTCGCCCTTGTTCACTGTTGCCACCACTCCAATGTTCCACACACACACCTCCCCAAATATCACCCCCATCTCCAAAGTGCTGGTGCTCATTGCTTGCTCCTATCATAAACATGTTAAACTACTACTCTAAAATCGGAGAAGTTCCATAAACAAATTATGTTAATGCTGGAATCCTCCTTCTAGAAGTTTTCCTCCTACTCAGATGCATTTCCACTTCACTAACTCTGTTTCAACAAACTTTTGTTGGCAAACACAGAAGGCCTGAGCCTGGATCTTTGTGTTTTTGGGAGAGGGGGTCTCCGGGGAGGACCAGCCATTGCCTCTCTGCCTGCAGCATCCTGCTGGCTATGGCTGCTACTGTAGCCCTTGTGTGAAAGATTAGAGTGAGCACACACACACACACTTCCATACACATACACAACTTGGACAAGCCCCCCCACACACATGTCTCTAGAAATCTCTACAAAACTTTACGCACATATTCAACTCTCTCTCTCGCACGCACACACACACACACACACTCACTCACATTCACACACACACACTCACTCACACACGCTCACACACACACACACACACACACACAGGCAGCATTGGCAGATGGCTCCTGTAGCCTGTAGCATTGTGGTATGCCCTGTTGTTGTGTGTGCTTTACAGCAGAGAGAGGAAACAATAGCAAGAGCTGAGCTGCATTTCAGTTTGTTCTCTCTCTCAGCCGCAGTTGGGTTTCCACTTCAGCTCTTAGAATGTCCTCTACTCATACTACTTACTTATTTAGTGTGCTAGTTAATTAGTTAGTTGATAAGAGTTACTTTGGTAGTGTGTTAGTAAGTTGGCAAAGAAGGTGCCTGGGGACATGAGAAACAACATGATAACGATCGCATGTAGAATGTGTGTACCGGTAAATGTACTTAACGTGATTACACAGATTCGAGCTGTATTGCTCAGTAAGGTCGCATGGATGGCACATAACGGGCGGAATCGCCTTAATTTAGCTGTGGGTTATGGCAGCCCTAAGCTGGTTGAGTGTGAAAGCAATTACTATGTAAAGTAGTTGTCCGTGTGCAGCCAGCCGCCCCCCATGCATGCCATGTCAAATAGGCTGATTTTTCCGCCGGTGAATTTGGAGCCAGCTTTAAGCTTTGCATTGACAAAAGAATTCACTCCACTTTTTGCGTGCCTGTTCTGTGGAATGTCTTAACATATGCTGCACTGGTGACACCCCCATACCCTCAAACACAATCTGGTCTATGTCAGAGCTGATATAGCGCATTGTTCTTGGCATGTCTTGCATCATGTCACACTCATCCTTGCGTGTGCTTTTTTGTAGAATAGATATTTCACTTTGTTGGAATGAAGTAATATATTTATATATATATATAATTTCCCTCTTTTTTTGTTGAATGTCCAATATTGTTCTTCTTCATGTACATTACTGATTGTTACAGAGATTTGTATGTGTATTTTATTTGCTAGGTGTCAAACAGAATTGGGCTCTGTGTATTTCTCCTCCAAATGTATTTCTTTATGCCCCCTTCAGCCACACACATCAATATTGCCTTGTGATCTTGTGCTCTAATGTATGTTGGTTAGTGGGCCGGTTTTATTTCTCCGTTCACACGTTTCACTTTGGTTTATGTCTAAGGAGGTGAAAATGGAATGGAACAGCCCACAAAAGTACCAAAGCAAGGCGAAGGGAAGATGGTCCGACAGTGCTCTGATCTACATTTGCATTTACTTGGCACCCACTTTTGTCATTTGCAACACTTCTGAATTAGGACCAGTGTGCCCCTATGGGTTAACTTAGCAGCCATGACTTATGAACTACTGTGTGATCAAGCCAAGGATGAATCCCATGGTACTCCTCATTCCTAAGCCATGGAACCTTACAGACTACCCTGGTATGAATCAGCCCAATACGAGATAACTTTATACCTGTTTGACAGTTCAGGTTTAATAGCTTGAGGGCCATTGGAAGACACCTGTGAGTATGTGCAAGTCAGTCTGTTAGTCAAGTTCCAAGTTCCAGGGACTCCCACTGTCCACACTGCGTCAATAGGATGTTTTAGTGAGTTTGCACCTTAGCAGGGGTCAGTGGAGAGGTTGCCCCGAAGGCTTAACACTTGTACGAATAGTGCTCACGCCCTGTGGTCCAGACTATGATTACTTCAGAAAAGTCATATTTGAAATGTTTGCTTTGCTTTACTTTTAAGCTGTAGACAGTGGACACAAGTCAAAATTGTGTAGTTAGCTGAGTTTACTTTAAATGGGATAATGCCATATTTGTGAGTAAATCAGAGTAATGTGGTGTCTATCAGGATTTTTTTTTTTAATTATTAAAATGCCTCCCATCATTTCAGCAGCCATCAGTGGTGCTGTCTTGGTCCGTTTGTCATTGGGCAGGTGAGTCAGTCATTGAATTGGTTATGACTTGCGTGACATTAATGGTCACAGACAATATAGTCATTGTGGACTGTCCTGTTAATCTCTATTGTTCATCTGATAGATGAGTTTTACAGGTCACTAATCTAGATGTCAGTCAAAGAACAGGAAGTTACTAGGGGTGTGTGTGTGTGTGTTCAGTTTCTGAGTTTCTGTGAGATGCCCTTTACCTTTGAGGTTAGCATTGATATAAAAGTTAAATGTGAGCCCTGTCTCCTTTTAGTGTGCTGTGTTGCCTGTTCCCATTTTAATGCCTTAATATTGTAATAGGAGAGTGCAAAAGCATATTTTAAGGGCACCACACAATGCATTATTTAGTGTGCGTCATGGAGTGAAGCTTGAAATAGTTGATGATGAGCCTCCCCCGCTTAAAGTATCTCAAATTTCATGAAGAAGTCATTATTTTGGCTGCTTTGCTCGCCTGCACTCCCTCCAGCAAGTCGTAGGTGTGACTCCTCCTGTGATGTTGTGAGGGTGTTATTTCAAGAATTAATGAGACACCACAATTAGTCAGCCGCCTCTCCCCTTCCCCTTGTCCCCAATGTGACACACACACACACGCACACACACACACACACACACACACACACACACACACACACAGACAAATACATACCCCTCATGCACATGCACCTCAGTCTGCTCTCTCTCTCACACGCTTGTGTCTTGTCTCTCCCCATATTCTTACCATTCTTACCTGTTGTTATCACTGTGTGTCCTTGCTTGGCATGGTGGCCCTATTGTGTCTGGATGTGTGTTATGAGACAAGAGTTATTAGTCATTGGTCTTCAGTCATTTGCACATTCATGGCTGTTCTGTTGTCCTGAAGGGGTATTATTTAGATTCGCCAGGAATGTTTTCACTTGGTGCAGATTAGCATGCATCGGTCTGGGTCATTTACGTGTGTGTGTGTGTGTGTGTGTGTGTGCGTGTGTGTTGGGATCTCAGCGGGGCACGTCTGCTGCAGCCCGCCCAGGTGTGTGACCTGCTGAAGGGGCTTATCATGATCCTGTGCTTCTGCATGATGCACTATGTGGACTACTCAATGATGTACCACCTGATCAGAGGCCAGTCTGTCATCAAGCTCTACATCATCTACAACATGCTGGAGGTACCAGGCACCTGACACCACACCGATCTAAGAACTGTAGTCTGATTCAATGATATTTTTCTACCTCATCTATGTTTGCATTTGAAAATGTTCACCTTATCAGTCATTCATACATTGTTATTGTTCATTTAGTCAACCATTCACTGTCAAAATGCTTTTGTATTATTTTAGAATTCTCCTTTTATCTTGAAAATAATATTTAGATGAATTTTAACCAAACACAATCATAGCCTAATTTGTCATTCGTCCCCCCCTGCACTCATTTTCTTTGCTAAACCTGACTCTTCTTTTTCCTCTCCTCTGTCAGGTGGCAGATCGCCTGTTCTCATCTTTCGGTCAGGACATCCTGGACGCACTCTACTGGACGGCCACTGAGCCAAAGTCCCGGAAGAGGGCGCACATTGGAGTGATCCCTCATTTCTTCATGGCAGTGCTTTATGTCTGTATCCTTCTCGCACTGTTCCTATTGTGTTCTGTCGTTGATGTAGCATTAATTAGTTATCATAGATATGTCATCCGAATATGAATTTGTATGATATTAATTGAATTGAATAATTGATATTGATATCATTTATTAATGCATGGCTAGGTAAAAAACACTATACTGTATTTTAATGCTGTGATCTGGATGTAGTGTTTTGTTGAGTTGGGCTGAAGGGCTTAGGGCCTTAGTTTAGCTCGTATGAGTGCAGTGCTGTTTTATCCTGAACAAGCCCCTCATCTCTCAGTCCTCCATGCCATCCTCATTATGGTCCAGGCCTCCACACTCAATGTGGCCTTCAACTCTCACAACAAATCACTGCTCACCATCATGATGTCCAACAACGTAAGTGTCCATAATGGCTGACCAAGAGCTTGTCAGTATTGCTAATAATTATTCAGAGCAATTCTTTATTTGATAGTTATGTGCAGAGGTGGCCCATGACTTCTTTTTTAATATTAATATGTGTATATACATATTTTAGTATGTGTGGATATCAGTCGTGTGTGAACGTAAGAGGTCTGTGTGTGTGTGTGGCCTTAGTAAAAAGTGAAATGGTAACTAATGTTCTGAGGTGTTTTGAGAACCTACTAGATCTTCTGGGAGATGACGTAACAAATTTATACATATTTAAATCTGTGTTTAAATATGAATTTGAGTGTGCTCAGCATGATTCCCACTGAACTGCATGCCAGGTAACGTTTACAAGTGCATGATCGTATCCTTGTGTGTGCATGTATCCCGCAGTTTGTGGAGATCAAAGGAAGTGTCTTCAAAAAGTTTGAGAAAAACAACCTATTCCAGATGTCCAACAGTGGTAAGTTCAGACAGCAGCCTCATTTACAACACGTAACCCTTCAAGTAGTGCCTCAGAGTCATAGTCATGCATACTTGCATAGTCATGCATAATCCACACATACACACACACACTGGGTATGTGTGTGTGTGTGTCAGTTTGTGTGTGTAAATGCTTTTCCTCCAGCTTTCTGAAAAGAACCAAGTGACGAAGCATACATTATAGATCCCTTTGATATGATAATGAAATACGCCTTGAGTGGGCTGCTTTCGTACAGTAAGATTTTACACTGACTATATATGGAGGGAGGAAGGGAGAGAGGGAGGGAGGGATGGATGGATGGATGGATGGATGGATGGATATCCTTTGCACGCAGTGTGTGCTTATCTCTGGCGTCTGTTAAATGGAGGCCCAAATAAGGCTCAATCTTAATTCCCTCCCCCCTGGGAAGTCACCTCGTCTTGCCCGGGTCCACTGGTTGGCTTAATTGAGCAGTTAAGGTGTCTTATTAGCTCAGCCCCGGGTAGATCCTCCGTGTCCTGAATAAAACTCTGCTACATCAAGAGACCAGATGCTGCTGGTAGCAGTGGGCAGTGCCACTAAATGATGGCAGTAGATCTCACTGAATAACTTCATGTGTTGACACCGTGTTTGCTTAGATTAGTGGCTGTGATTCATACGCAGTGATCATTCATATACATGGTGTTTGTTTTGTTTGTTTACAGATATAAAGGAAAGGTTCACCAACTATGTCCTTCTGTTGATTGTCTGTCTTCGCAACATGGAGCAGTTCTCTTGGAATTCAGGTGACAACCTAGACCATAACACAAAATTCATAGATGTGTGGCTGGAAATTTGTTGTGTTGTGCTTAACAATTAATCTGACTCCATGAAGCCAGTGTCAGACAATAAAAAAACTCACACTGTGGAGTTTTATCAAGGTTATACTATACAGTTTTTTTTTTTTTATCTTCTTTTCTCTTCCTTCGATCTTTCAAAGTGCTATATAAATAAACTTTGCCTCGCCTCGGCTAATACAATAACAGTGTGAGGTCTCGTAATTGTGCTTGGGGGAGGCTTTCCTCAGCTGTAACCCAGAAATGACATGTACTCAGTTAGCAGGTTTGGCATAATAATACCCCTACCCCCGCTCCGCCGGCCCCTTTTCCCATTGTCATATGTTAAGGAAAAATGACAGCCTCCAAGGCATTATATTCTCCTGCCAGAAGTAAGTCTGTGCATACTGTGTGTGTTATTAGAATTAAAAGTTGGGAGCGTATTCTAGAAACAGCCTCAAATCAGAAAAGATCACAAAAGATGTTACACAGAAAATTAAACAACACTTTTCGCCATCAGGCTAATTTGTGCATTAAGCTTTGCTGTGAGTACATATTTTTTTTTACCCTTGTGTCAATGCGTGGCACTCCTATTAGTGTTTCTGTCTGCTAGGTGTAGTGTGCAGTTGTAATACAGATCTTCCCATGTGCTTGTTTTGAACAGTAAAAGTTATGTGTTTATTGATGTGGAAAAACTTGACTTGGATAATGCATTCAACTCATTGCCTTTACAAATGGCATATTAGGTCCATGTAGAAGTGGATAAAGATGTAAATGGTATTAAAAAAAGATAATCCAAGTAAAGTTTTACCCTAAAGGTAGTACTTGATGTTGAACATGTTGTTATGATTTTGATACTGTACCGGTAAATTATTAGGAGAGTTTGATATACAGGAGATACCAAAACTGTGTTGTTGTTTCTTTATTATTATTATTACAGATCACCTGTGGGTCCTCTTCCCAGATGTGTTCATGGTCATTTTGTCTGAGATAGCCGTGGATGTGGTCAAGCATGCTTTCATCACAAAGTTCAACGACATCACCGCAGATGTAAGAAATGGGCCAAACATTTAGATAATGCTTGGGCTATACACACACACACACACGGACACACATGGACACACACACAGACACACGCAATCGACTGCCTTTCCAGTACCCGGCACTAATTTGAGCAAGCGTGGGTTTATTTTAAGTGTTTTCTCCAGGCATGGGATTTGAAAAATTCCACTGTGTAAACTCTAATAGAACTGCATAAATATGCATGCCACGGTTGGCTCGCTTCTGTCAGGGTTGATAAAAGTAGGCATCGCCCCTGCACTGGTTGTGTTTCTAAAGATTTGAAATTATCTCCTTCAGTATCACGTTAAAATATTCTCTTTGTTTAAACAGACATCATTCTGTTTATCTTTGTGTCTGTCTTTCTGTTTATCTTTGTCTGTCTTTGTTAGATTATATAGGGTTTCATTGTCACAATGGTAATGTTTGCAATTTGCAAAGAAATGACCTTCATAGCCTCAAGCAAACACCCTGCTACACTAGTTTTGGGTTCTCTCTCTGCAGGTCTACAGTGAATACAAAGCCAGCCTGGCCTTCGAGCTGATCAGCAGTCGACAGCAAAACGTACGTAGCTTTAAATATGCACATGGTAGTCCAATATCTGTTCACAGCTGACGTTGGCTTTTTAGATATGCATATTCTTGTAGTTCTGTGTCGTGTGTGTGTGTGTGTGTGTGTGTTTGTGTGCATAAGTGGCATGTGTGTGTCCGTATGCACCAACACATGTTGTCTGTGCGTGTTTCCAGGCCTACACAGACTACAGTGACTCCGTGGCCAGGAGAATGGGCTTCATCCCTCTGCCTCTCGCTGTGCTGGTGAGCGCTCTCCACTCTGTTCCTCGTCTCAGAGCTCACTTATGTCCATTGAAGAAATACAGAGAAGCACACAGACTCTCACATACAGAGCCATCAGGCCCAACTGTGTGTGCATGCTTCTCAGTTCATCACAGGCATTGTCTAGGCCTGCATACGAGAGGTGGACACAACACTTTAGATGGACACATGCATGGTCGTAGAAAAATGGAACCTAAATAAGGCTTTAGAGGGGGAGTTAGGTGCTTGATTTTGAGAGTGTGTGCTTCTTTTGATTTGTTTAAATATGTGTTCTCTTTCCCTCCAACAGCTAATACGTGTGGTGATCAGCTGTGTCAAGATCCAGGGGGCTTTGTCAACTGTGTGCTTGGTGCTCTTCTACTTGGGGTGAGACATGCATATTGAAACCAAAAACAGCAAAGTAAACATGCTCAGTGCATCATCACTTTTCAAATCTGTTTTCTATTTTTAAAGCTGCGTGTCTACCTGTCTGTCTCTCACTCTGTCTGTGTGTCTGGGCGTGTGTTTGCGTATGTCAAGGCTGATAACTCTGAAGGTCCTAAACAGCATCGTGCTCCTGGGGAAGTCCTGCAAGTACGTGCGTCAGGCCAAAATGGAGCAGAAGTTGTACAAGAAGAAGCTCCCCGCTGCCACACCAGTCAAGAGCGCCAGCAGGCCCAGCCGACCCAAGCCCAGCAGCAGTGAACCAGGTGGGACACAGACTCTTAATACTTAGATACTCTGACTGAGGGCAAGGTGGCAAGATGCTCAGGTATAGGCAACTATTCCTGAGGATTTCCTTTTGGATATAAAAGCAAAAAGCAGAAAAGCAAAACAGATCTCAGATCTCCAAAAAGAAGTCTAGATGTCTATAAATGAACAACTTGAGTAACCTGGATGACCTGGGTAAATAAGAATCTTCACAATCACTTGCAAAGATCTAATATAAAGAAGTCTGAGAAAAATGTGACACGTTTTTTTGAGCAAACACATTTTTAATCCACTGACTGATCCATCTGAAACTTTTTGTAATATTTTATGGTTTAAATATCTAAAAATCATCCCAGGGGCCGGTTGCACCAACTGGTCTTAGCTAAGCCTGGTCTTAAAGTCAAATTGGTCTTTGTTAAGACCAATCTTTAGAATAGAATTTACGCCTGGTCTTAACTACGCCCGGTCTTAGCGATGCACGTCCATGTGAGGATTCGGGTTAGAACTAAGAATGAGCGTTGCTAAGATACAATAAACGTCCAGAGGCAAAATTGCTGCAGACTTCGCGTTGGTGAGCATAGCGCGGAAGACGGCGACTCGATGACAAACGATTTTCTGCGAATGACACAACAGGCATTTGTAAATACCAATCATGTCCCCTACAGTGATTTGAAAGGCAATTTTTGCCTAAAATCGCAATCTTATAAGCACTTGCAGGTCTTTTCTGCCGAATTGGAAACTTTCATTGAATTCATTGTCGATAAACAAATCTAGGGGATTACTCCTGTCCCTAATTATTCTTTCACGTCTAAAAGCTCTCTCGTTGTACATCCTATGTATCAGACGTGCCGTTTTTATTAAAATTAAGTTGCACTTTTCATCATAACTATAGCAACTAGGCCATATTTTAATATTTATGCCAACCCCTGACTAGGCGTAAAACTTACGACCGGTCTTTGCAAGTAGATGGCTTAAGCCCACTTGGTGCAACCGGCGTAACAATCAAGTTGGTCTTAGAATGTTGAGTTACGACCAAAATAGCTTAAGACCAAGCTTACGCCCTGTTGGTGCAACCGGCCCCAGATGGCTTCCTAGTGTATACTTTATTTAGACCCTTTATGTATCCTTTATTTAATGTATCCTTTATTTTGAGTTAAACTGGTGGCACCTAAAGGTTTGTGTTTTTCTACTCAGTACTGTGTGCCGAGGCTCTTATCTATATTTAATATGTTTTTGAAAGCAAAGCAGGAAGCCACTGTTGCTCTTTGCCTAGAGCTGATGGCTCAAACCTCCTGAGTTCAGGTCAGGACACTGCTAATTTATTCTGTCACTTTGGGTGCAACTAGTGACACGCCGGCCCCCTTTTGAATGGGGTCCTGTGCAAGTTTGTGTGTGTGTGTGTGTGTGTGTGCATGTATGTGTGCACAATTGCAAAAGGGTGTGACAAACATGGTGGAACAGCAGTATAGTAATAATACTTTTCATCACTGTTTACAAAGACGGTCCATGATTACTGGGTATGTTCATGTATTAGTTCTCATTTGAAAGCTCTCTAATAGGCTATGGTGAAATTGATTGTCCTCAAATCTGCTGGGATCTGATTGCTATGTGAGACTGATCAGGCATATGACATGCTGCCCCCTTGTCTTCCCTATATACAGGGTACACAAGCCATTTCTCCATTATGGATTAGAACATCCATGCAGGGAAAAGCTCTCCTCACTCCCCTTTTCTCGCCCTCTCTCTCTCTCTCTCTCTCTCTCTCTCTCTCTCTCTCTCCCTTCCCTTTTTCCTCCTCCTCTTTTCTTTATTCATGTAGACTCTCAGCAGCCTCTCTCTCACGCTCTCTCTCTGCCTCTCATCTCATTGCCCAATGATTGCTCTCTCATTTCTCACACACTCATTTCCTCTTTTGCTCTCCTCTCTCATCCTCTTCTCGCCTCCTTCGCTCTGCTCTCCCTGCTGAGTTCTAGTCCGAAGCTTCTGCTCTCCAGCAGAGGGAGGCCAAGGGGAGATGCTTCCTCCATCCTTCAGCACCATCCCCCTCCACCCTCCTCTGCCTCCCTCCTCCGCTGCCACCGAGGAGTTGTGAGCGCTGGAGAGTAGAGGGCACAGATCTGTCAGTGCTCCTCACGTCAGATCAGTGGCATCACTGCAGGCCCCTTGCTGCCAAAGCCCTCCTTAAGAATGCTGCTGTATGGCAGGATTTAAGAAGAGGGCCCTGATTGGACACGCACGCGCACACACACACACACACACACAGTTACACACCTCTTTGGGCTGCTGAAAGTGGTAAAAGACACCTTTTTTCTGGGCACAGCCTTGCAGAGTATTGAAGTATGAAATTTTTTTTTTTGCTTTTGCTTTATCCTTCTTGCAGTCTTCCATCATGGTCTTTTTCTCTTTTTTCTGTATGTGTTGTATTCAGAACAATTACCATTAAGCCTCTCTTAGATGAGTTTTTAAAAAAATAAAAACACTCAAAATGCAGTCAAATGCATATTCCAAATGATTATGCAGAACAGAGTTTCCAAACAAAAAATGGTCATTTGTGAAATTATAAGCATTGGCAGGTTATTACAAACTGAAAGGTAAATTAAATCAAACAGTATTAAAGTCAAAACTTTATTATAGGTGATGTTACATTTGCACATAGGGCCCCTTGTTCGAAAGGAGTTTCTGAACTCTCCCATCCATTGCATTTGTCAGGTTTGGGATGGTATCTACTTCAATTCTTTTGCATGAGGACAGAATAGCCTCCCAGAGCTGTTGCTTAGACGTAAACTGCCTCCCGCCATCATAGACACTCCTTTTGATGATGCTCCAGAGGTTCTCAATATGGTTGAGGTCAGGGGAGCATGGGGGCCACATCATAAGTTTGTCCCCTTTTATGCCCATAGCAGCCAGAGATGCAGATGTGTTCTTTGCAGCATGAGACGGTGCATTATCATGCATGAAAATGACCTTGCTGCGGAATGCACAGTTCCTCTTTTTGAACCATGGCAGGAAGTGCGCTTTGAGAAACTCCACATACTTTATGGATGTCATTTTTACCCCGACAATCTCTCTCCCCTTGTTGGCGCCGTAGCCTTGTTTGCATGGGGTGGCCATCAACCAGCCATCCACCACTCCATCCATCTGGACCATCAAGGGTTGCACGGCATTCATCGGTGAACAAAAGAGTTTTGAAGTCAGTCTTCATGTATTGTTTGGCCCACTGGAGCTGTTTCTGCTTGTGTGCAGTGGATAGGGGAGTTCGAAAGGATAGCTTACGCACAGCTGCAAACCTCTGGAGGACCCTGCATCTTGTTGTTGTTCAGGGGGGAAGGTGAAGAGGAAGAGGAGGCCAAATACAATACATAGGCAGATTCCTGATGATTTTTTTACCCCTTGTAGTCACCTACTCCCCTATAGCAATGTCTAACTTTTTCAGTTACCTTTTAGTTTGTAATAACCTGCTAATGCTTATAATTTTACAAATGACCATTTTTTTGTTCTTTATAAAAATGAAAAGTTTGGAAACTGTTGTGCATAATAATTTGGAACATGCATTTGAGTGCATCTTGAGTGTTTTATTTAAAATATATATATACTGTTATCATTGGGCAGTTTGTTCAAAAACCTTTCAATTGTACTCTCATAGTTGATGACTGGAAAATTACAATGACTGCAATTCATATAGGTCATTTTGAAAATCTAAGAAAAATATGATTTGCATAATATTTTGGAACGGTGTATATATATATATATATATATATATATATATATATATATATATGCATGCATGCAGTGTCCACTAACGGCTCCCCTCTTGTGTCACTCTGTATCTCCTCCTCCAGTCACACCCAAAGTTGAGCGCCCCGTCATCTCCATCACCAAGCAGCCAATGCCTTGTGCCGAGATTATCACCCCTGCCCCGCCACCCATTGTCAAGGACACGGAGCCCATCACCACGCCTCCGGCATCCCCGCCCCCCAAAGTGGAGGACGCCATCGCCACCACCCCTCCAGACTCGCCCGAGCTGAAGCACCGCTCGCCCAAGAAGGATCTGCTGGAGATTGACCGATTCACGATATGCGGGAACCGTATCGGCTGAGCTTGGCCACGCACCCTCAGCCAAGCACACAGAGCCAAAGACTTTCACAGGGGGGCAGGAGGACTCTCAGTAAGTTATTCTCCAGCTGAGCTATTCTTTTTGCCATCTTCAGCCTCCGCTCATTCGGCTCCTCATTCAGAGCCACGCTAAGGGAACACGGAGACTGATTCTGAATCCATGGAAACACTGCATGTACACAGAATGTCTGCCTTTGGTTAATGGACTAGAGATGAGAGCTCCTTGAGGTAGCCCCCTCTGCTGTGCTTCCAACACAAGACTGATGAACACTAGAAGATGCGCACACACAAGACTGGGCTAAGAGCAAAAAGGCCCAAACATTTTTTTTTTTAAATAAATATATATGTATATAAAAAAACACCTTATTTTATGCCCTGGACCTTTGAAATGACATGACTGAATATGTTAATGTAATATTACCAAAATATTTTATATGGGAAATGATGGATAATATATTTTCTGTGCCATTTATGCTCTAGTACAGTAGAGGCAACAAGTAGGCGCTGTATAATGGCACTTGGTCTTTCATTGGACCTTAAGGAACTGTCTGCCATTAATGTTTTAGTAACAACTGTAGTTGCTTTAGAAGCGCCTGAAACATTTTTAATAGTAAATGCTGCCAAAATAAATAACTGCTTTCATTGCCAGGACGCTAAAGACTTCAGGTCGTAATTGCTGCAAGGAGCGTGCTTAAAATCTTCTGGACATTTCACACAGTGCAGTGTTTAGAGGTGCAGGTTTAGATCCTTTTCAATAACAACACTATAAGGTACTGGGAAGTTATTGTCAGGAAGTGGCGAGAAATTTGCACTTTTTTACCACATTGTCTTAATCTTGACTTGCAAGTCTTCATAACCATCGGTTGTCCAGATTCAATGTCTTGTAACATTTTGGTTTACATCTGACACAATGAATAAAACTCTTAATTTGTAGTAATTTATAATGCAAGGTAAGTGCTTTTGTTGGTGAAGGTGCATCAGACTTAATTGTTCCACAGATTTTTGACATTGGTTGTTTACAGTTTTCCACCAAGTAATCTAGAAGTAGTGTGTAGCCAGAAATTACTTTTTTATGATTACCACTTTTGTAGGCTAATTATTATGACAAAGTGTTATTTTGGACAATAGTATTTATCTACAGTTCACATAGCTGTGGTAACTACTGTATGCTTGTTGCTGTAGATGCAATCACTGTTGGAAGCAGTGGCCATGTTTACGGTCATAACCAGATCTGGATCCTCAGAGTAGACAAGAAATGTGCCGATGTTGACTTGAAAAGGTGTTTTATTTGATTGTGTTATTTTTGTGTGTGTGTGTTTAATGTTATTTGACACAGTTGTCTAATTTCTACCATTTTAATAATTAAAAATGTATTAATGTTTTTTTTTTTTTTTATGACTGCCGGATATACAGGATGGTACTTTGTTAATGGATGTGAATATTAAACTTTGAAGTATTTTTGTAACTCTTTAAATGTGACAGGTTCTAAAAATGTCAAAACATCCTGTGTTCAGGTTCAACCGATTTTAATGACTGATGTTTTTGTGGGTGATAAATAAAGTTTGTTTTGTTTTGCAAAGCCTGTGTATTTATTTACTCACATCATTCTCTGTTTGCCCTTGGTGTCACAAGGTCAAACAGGGTGTCCCCATCTAAATAATTGGATTTCAAGAAGTTTTGAAAAGCTCTGTATATACACAAGAAAGATGTGGCTCATTTTAAAGTGCAAAATGTACTTTGAATAAGGTACAAATATTATGATTATTTGTCTTCATCAAATGAAGTGCATTACCCGGATATATTTTGCAGTGTATAAAATTCCCTTTAGATGCATTGCTGGGCCTGCTATTCCAGACTATTGCCCCAATACACTTGGCTGTACATTGGATGTGTGGTGTCCGAATCCCCGCCACTGAATGGAAACCTGGCGCTGGAAAAGACCATACAATACATACAATATACTGTACTAAAGCATTCTGCTTTAGCTATACAAACGGGGGCAAAATTACGCCGCTAAGAATAACTATTGCTAACATTTCACCTGATCTCACCTTACTGTTGCCTGACAGCAAAATTCTTTGAATTATGATCCACCTATATTTGGTGAAATCTTTCTCTCTGGTGTAGCACAGTTGAGGGTGAATGTCAGCTTTTGTGTCATTGACACCCATTGACCTAATCCACTCGACTCATTATCTCGGATAATGGGCCTCCACACCCACCTGCACCCACACGTACACACACCTCCAGATCCATCAGGTGGCTAATCGCTAAGCTCCTTAGGCCTCTTTGGCCCGCTCTTCCTGCTGGTTCAGCTTCCTGGATGTTGTCTCAGTCTGGTGGCGGGAAACTCCCAGTGACTCACTCATTGTCTTTTCTCTCAGGTGTTTCATAGATAATACATCTGTGTCTTTCTCAGTTTCTTGTCTCCTCTTCCTTCTCCCGTAACAAGTCATTCTTCACCCCTTCTTCAGCACAATACTCGATTGTGTTGAGGTTCAACTGAGCTATTATGCTGGGTTTATTTCATGCATTTGGTTACCAGCCTTTGTGCAGCTACTCTGGAAGGATTGCCTGTGCTAAATTACATAGGCCCTAGGTTCTTTATTCATGGGAGTGAATACTAAACTTAAAAGTATTTTTCTAACTCTTTAAATGTGACAGCTACTGTCAAAAAAGGGACGGGCTTTCTCTTCCCCAACCTATGATAACACCTACTCAGTGTTCCTGCTGATATAAAAAAAAATCTGTGAACAAGACCATCATGGAGTAGCACTGTGCATGGATGAGAGGAGTTTTGTCCAAACACTGCCCCCTCTGATGTGGGACTGTTAGTTTAGGCTTTACTCTCAGTGACCCATTCACAAAACATTCTGCCACACTGGCAGTCTTAGCTGCCTAGTTTAATCTGTGACAGACAGGAAAGAATGAGAATGATACCCTTTTGTGGAGCAGGAAATATTGAACCCAGGAATTGAAACTGGAATCAGAACTGGAATGACTTGATTTAGTGAACTTATAACATATGCACCATATACAGTTTGGTTACATTTTCATGCAAACTCATAATTGACCCTTCTTTTGACATGTTATTACTCAGTATTCTGCCTGGCTGACTGATTCCATACTATCTACCAGAAGGCATTAGAATCACCAGTGTTCAGTTGTTTATCATCATTATTTTGATAACTGTCATTTCTGATCAGAATCAAATGAAAATGACTATAAACAATAATCTGACTGTGGATGTCTAATAACTAACGGCAGGCTATGATGACAGGCAATACTGGACATAAAACTATTTCATGCTTATAGGATTTTTGCTTATGGGAATTTATCAGGGCATGGAGTTCATCACTGGACAACTCAGACAAGCTTTTGAGCTTTTAGAAATCAAACCAGACACAGATAACCTTTCCCTTATTCAGTCTTCATTACTAAAAGCATCTACACAATGCTCAAATGCTTTGCCAAATGCGAAAATCAAATCTGATTTTCACAGCCCCATAATCAGTGTGCGTGTATATAATTGGATTTCAGAGTTGTAATTACACATGTAGACGGCAAACCTTTTAGCCCCCTGCAGTGAACCCTGATCTCGCCATCAATCTGAGAGATGAGAGCTTTGCAGCGATTCGTTTGTTCCGAGAGGAATAGAGAGGAATCATTGACGATGGTGGCTCATTTTCTCCCAACACCTTTAATTCACTTTTCAGAAAAGCTATAGGTTGATGTCAATACACATGAGAGTGAAATATGCAAGCCTAATGTATTTACATTTTGTTGTGCACATCTTTAGGCCTACACCTCGTTTGTTTTACCTCGTTTCCACATCGTTTGTAGGGTATTCTACAACGTTATTTTTTTTTTATGAAAAGGGTGAACTGAACTCTGAACATATACTTTGGCCTAGTGTGTTGTACACTGACCAAAAGTTTAGAATGATGAAACTTCCCTTTTCCACCATCAGGGAGCGCGCTTCCTGCGTGATCTCACTGCCGTTGTAGGCTACCAGCGATGGAATCTAGACCCGAGGAGAAAAAGAAGGTGGGGGATACGCGCAGCGCGCCCACGCAGCCAACGAGACGCGCCTCCAGCGCAGATGCTCGCTCGTCGTTGACTCGGTGCGGAGACTCGAAGGGAGAGAAGAGGAGCTGCACTGTGAGCGTATTGCTTATGCCGCTGAGAAGCTGGCGACTGCGGGAGCGATGAGAATCATGAATCCTACGCCGGACAGCAGGACATGAAACCTGCGGTCCACCAATCTCTCTGCCCCGAGTGCTTTGACCAGTCTTAGTCCCAGCTGCCTTGAAGAATAATTTGCGCACTTAAATAGTCATAGACTGGTTGGAGGTGTTTCTTGCATACCAATTCCACCTAGGATCTTTCTGCTACTATCTGCCCGTCAAGAATGATGGCTTGGAAAGCAGGACTGCTGCTTTTATGTTGGGGCTTGACATCTGGTGAAGTTGACGTCCAAGCAACGGAACCAGAGACCCCATCATCACCATCAAGAACTTTGAATTTCGGCTACGTTCCAGCCGGAGTTTACGAGACCGTAGCTCACTATGAGCCCGGTCCGATAGGGATTCTATTTCACATGGTCCACGCTTTCCTCTACATGGTTCAGCCCAATGCATTCCCTGAAGGTAAGATCACTCCTGTTTTTAATGTGATACCGACTGTACACTGACACTGACCGACTGTATCAATGAGACACTAAAACTGACTGTGAGCGGTGTTAGATTGGGTGGTGTCAGTGCGCATCGCCAATAGTAGCAGCACAAACAGCACACAAACAAGTGCATGCTAATGTCATTTAATCCGTTTCACTTCGCACGAATGGCACGAAAATCTGTGCCACGTTTTTTGTAAACGCTGACGGGCTGGCAGTGTCCACCACGCATATGATGGAAATGTGCGGCCGTGTCCTGTACTGTACGAACAGTAAGTTACTGTGTCAAATAAGTTGGAACTCGTTGTATTCTAACTCAGTTATGTGATTTAGCTTCGGTTCTAATCACCTGTGTTACTTACAAATAAAGGTCAATAACACTTTACCAAATCATTAACATTACACAGTTCCTCAAAAGCGCTATCCATTCAGACTAAATTCTAAAGTGTGATAAATTTCTCTTCAATATCCGCCAAATTGTTTGCACATGTGAACATGATCAAGACCACTTTACGCACCTAAATGAATTGCAAGCTCAGGCTGTTTGAATTACGCCTGGATGACATTGGAGCAGGTACCAGTTGTACATCCGGGCCGAGTCTCCCTACGCTCATCAATAGACAAATCTGCAGATTAGGCCAGTGGGTCCTCTGACTCACCTTCTTAATGAAGTAATCCTATAATCTGCAATGCCATATGTTGCTGTGCTTTTATTTTCTTATGTGTTCCAGTGTGAAGCGCCACTCGCTTGGCAAGAAAGACTCAAGTTGATTGTGGTTAATTGATTAATTAGATCAGAGGGATTTTTATGAAATGAATCCCCTTGTTATGCAGGTAGAATGGAAAACTAATTGGAGCACATGTTTCCAAGGATATGATCACGCAAGAGTCCTGAGGTTTTTAGCTGATTGATGCATTTTTATATAGAATAAGAGATCTACCCCCTGTACATGTTTTGTTTGTTTTAGCCTGCAATGCATTTGTTTGGTTGTTTAGGGCTACTTTCAGACCCCATAAACCAGTTGAGGCCCTGTGTCATATTTAAGTAGAGCAATGATAATCCATCTCTGCGAATGAGTCACGTGGCAATATAGATAGAGTAGGCCTATACCCTCAGAGTATGGTGGGCCAAGCAGTGGCAACACTGCACATGTCCTATGGCCGCCAGTGAATCATCCCCTTGTGTGCAGAACACATTTCACTGTCCACTGAATATGACATCATATCAGATGCACATGGCTCACCGACGCCGAGGCAAGGATGTGTTGGAAGGCGAGAGATGGTGGGGCTCAGGCCGTGGCAGGGCTGTAGCGTACTGCCCCCAAAGAGAAGATAAACAAATAAATAATTTTGGGAACTAATTGAGGGGGAAAGCCTGTTACATAAAATGGAGTCCACATTCTCTTTATTGTGAGGGCAGTGTTTTCCAAGGTTGTTTCCCAAGTGTCTCTCTGGTTGACACACAATGGCAAAGAAATATCTTATTTGTACTTGTATTATGCATGCACTGTCATTTGTGCATGTATGATGTCTATATTCTATTGGGCACCTTCATTTATTTCTGTATAAATATTTCTTATCTATCTATCTACTGTATCTATCTATCCATCTATATCTATCTATCTTTCAGTCTATCTATCTATTTGTATTTCTATCTATCTATTTATCTATCTGTGTATCGATCAATGTTCACTCGGGAGGGAGAGAGAGAGGTTGAGATGGAGAGAAAGAGGAGTATTTAACATACACCCTCCATATATCCCCCTGTGTAGTCTCACTAACCTCATCTCACCACAGGTGTTAAGGCTGCTGGAGGAGACCTGCACACTGCCGTAGGATTTGAAAGAAAAAGAAAAAAAAAGAGCTCGCATTTATGGTGGGTTAGAAGCAGTTTCCAGGGAAACAGAGTGCTGCAGGCCAGACTATACAGTTTTCCCCCTCTTCTTTGCCCTACATATGTCGTAAAGTGGCAGTGTGCCATGGTGTGTTTGTGTATGTATGTGTGTGAGTGTGTGTGAGACCCATGACACCCACCCCTTGCATTTGTGCGATGTACATGCGTTAGGCTTCCTGTGCACGGTCCCCTGCGTGTGCCCAGCCACTTAGTCTAAAGGGTGGCATTGCTCGTCTTGGACCGACGGGTGACCTCTTCTTAGAATAAAGGGTGGTATCCTCTGGTAACGTCGGCTGTTCTTGACTTGATGATTGTCCATCACAGAGAGAGAGAGAGAGAGTGCATTAGCCTCTAGCCTCAAGACCGTGATGCATCACTGTGTGTCGCCTGCTTGTTTTCCCTTTGGTGTTTCCTGGGTGAAACTGGGCTCTGTGTCATCACTAGTGTTGCACGCTGTCGTCTCCGGACCTGTGTGTGACCCCGGCATTGTTACTGTGTCCGTGCCCCAGGTATTGGCATTGGCAGCTGCAGCACTGGCATCAGCAGAAGTAGCACGGGCGTGCCAGTCATGGGAACGCATTAAATGAGACACTGTGCAAAAAGCACGGCATCCTCTCAGCTGATAGAGGGCCCATACACTAGCCTAGGCATTGCCTTTTGAACACAGTGGAGACGGCCTCAAGATGGAAGCAGTGTCTTTTTCCGGAAACTGTCCTTCACGAGGATAAATGTTTTCAATAAACCTTTATGTGGTTAAGTTTATAGCTTTCTGTTCACACCCTGGTTGTGTGGTTGTAGTGGGAGTAACCAGAGCTCCAGAGATCCATCATACAGTATATCTATAGTTTGAGCTATATATTTATATGTACATGCATATGCCGGTATATAGTATATACAGTATATATAGTTTGATCCTCCATTGCACTACTTTGTTAATCTTCTTCCTGAAGCCTCTCAAAAGCCTGAGAAGGGCCAAGGGTCTGTGAGGTGAGCTCTGGGGCTGTGGTCCCCTGTAGGGCACGGGGACAGCTGGGTTTGATGGGTCCTAGAGCAGGCAGGGGGGCAGGGAGGGTCCACAGATGGCATCTCGCCTGGCAGTGCCCTGACCTCTTCCTGCTTCCCAGTTCCCTCCCCCCCTCACCCCACCACCCACTCATCCACTAGTGTCCTCTGGGAACTCAGGCCCTCAGTCAGTGCAGCCTGCCAGTGGGGCCCACTGACACACATACACAAATATACACACATGGATTCACACACACACACACACATGCTCATATAGGCATTATAAACAAGCTCAACATATACACATGCAAAAACAGATGTGCCAATGCAAGAGAGGATAATATTATATTAATATACTGTACATATGGTAATTGCACATATTAACCCAGAAATCCATTCATAAACAGGATGGTGGATTCATAAACACTGGAGAAGGTAGCTCCTTATTTTGTTTGCACTCACACTCTCTCACATACACACACTTACAGTACACACACACAAAACTATTTCAGTTTGCGGGTCTTTTCCTCAAGTTGACCTCTGTCTATGACAAGTAAGTCCTTTGATAAATATGCATGCCAAGGCTTCATGATTCTCTCGATTCAGCACTTATTCCTTCATCTTTGAACCTCTGTAGGTTCACCTACTACACATGTCTCCTTTGTTGCACGCACATGCACACACACACACACACACACACACACACACACACATACACCATGAGCAAACCTCAGAAGGAGAGGAAGGTCCACCATCAGCTGGGTGTATGTGTGTGTGTGTATTTATGAAGCGTGGTCTTATTCCTTGTACTGAGGTTCGTCCTTGTCATTGTCAGCTCTCCCTGCCCCAGGCAGTCATTGCAGAATGCAGATGCAAAGAGAGTGAAGCAGAAAGAAATAGAGAGAGAGAGAGAGAGAAAGAAAGAGTGTGTAAATGAGGTAGATGAGAGAATGAGAAACAGAGATGGAGAGAGGGAGAATAAAGAAAAGGGAGTGTTTATGTAACACTAACAAACTGTGACAGAATAAAAATCCTCTTGAATACGTTTAGAAATGTAATCAGCAGCAGCGCGTTATTAGAGCAGCTTCTTACATGCAGGCGGAGGCATGTCAGAGGGGGGGGGGGGTGGTAGGGGTGGCTCCCGTGGCGGTAGTAGGGTGAGGGCGGCGGGCTGTTTCTTGGTATCTCTGCTGTCACTCCAGCTCTTGTCAGCGGCCATGTCTTCAGTGCCCGTGGCGGCGACACATCCAGCCTGGAGACATTCCTCTGAGCATCAGCGTCACTCGACACGATTCCATCCTCAGGGATCATGGGACACACTGCCAGTTATCTAAAAGAATACAGGGAAAAATAAATAAACCACTCATTTCCAAGCGTGTGCTCAAGAAAGCCTTATAGATGACTAGGTCTGGGTTCAAAAAATTGATTCATCGATCAATATCAATTCTTGCTTGAAATACACAATATTGATTAAAAAATTCTTGGATCGATCTTTTTATTTTCCTGCTCCACTTAAATAATTAAACTAGTATAGAAACTAGTATTGACACAAAGAAAACTAAATGAATCACTATCAAATCGAGTCGGATCGAGAATTGGATTGGATCATGGCATTCAGAATCAGAATCAGATTGATTCAGGAAATCAGCAACGATACCCAGCCTTATAGATGACACATTAAACAATGACATACATGATGGTATATATACTGTAAAAAAGGCAATGGCTAGATTTGCTTACTGTGAGCAAATCCAAACATAATAAACGTGCCCTGTACAGTAAGTGAGAGAAGAAGGAGGTGAAGAAATGCTTGTTGCGGTGTTGGCTCAATCCTAATTGGGCTCTTGCAGCCATCAGCCCCTGTGAGCAGGACTAGGACCAGGTCATCCAGCCTTGGGCATCAGCAAACCCATTACGAACAATCAGCTCAGCTGATTGAGGGTCAGCCATAACGGGAACAGACATCTTACAAGGCCTGTGGCAGACACTAATTGGTGTTTGTGTGTTGTTTTGTTGTTGTTGTCGCACATACTTTTAACTTTTTAGTTACCCTTAGTTCAATGCATCCTTGCCTGTTCTGGAATAGGAAATAGAACACAAAAAAGATCCTATTTTACCATCTTTGTCTCTCTCTCTCTCTCTCTCTCTCTCTCACTCACACACACACACACACACACACACACACGCACATTCCGTGAGGTATCTGTAGACTTGGCTGTCTGCCAACTGTGGGACCATTTTAAGGGGATTAGATTGCAGAATCTGACTGTTGTGTTATTGAGTAGCTGATGGCCAGATGAATGAAGAGGCCAGTGGTCACTCGGGGCAACCTAAGCCCATTTAGTCCTCCATGCAACCATAACGGCCATCCTTCAGTTTGCTGCAGCCTCTGTCACAGTGAGTCAGGTCTAGAGGCTGAATGCAAGCTTGTGGGTAAAAGAAAGTTACCTTTTTATTGGGTGTGACCTTCCACAGCCTCAACTGACAGTGATACACAATACTCTCAGAACCGTAAAAAATATCAACGCCTGAACTGTCTATGTAATCTCCAACTACTTCTTTACATCAAACAACCATGTGAAATGCTGAAGTCCTTATCAGTTCATGACACCAGCAATGAAACTCAAAGTATATTATCAGAACACACTCATTTGATAGCACTGCTCTCTATACAGCATTACACTGTAATAAAGGCTAGAGCTACTGATGAGTCAAAGGCAATTCTTCTAGACTGTTCCCAAAGAGACCTCAGGGTTAAGTGGTGTTCATCTCCACCTTGTGCTAGTAAGAGTCTGGGAATAGTCAGACTCTAGAGCAGAGCAATGTCCACTCACTGGGCCTTAATAATGCCCATTAAAAACGCTGTGCCCTTTTATTTGGATGATTAATTGCACGCCACACAGCACAATAAAGGGTAGCCTGGCTTTCAGTCGGTCCCTTCATTCACAATCTCAACCCAGCGAAGCAGCTATTAGTCATCCCTACGTAGGTGCTGGGAAGGATTCATAGCAGCAGTGAGGTTTGGCAAAGGAGCTGGTGCTGCTCCCTTCGGCTGCCTTTTGTTTCTGAGGCTCCATCGGTGATGCATGACTGGGCACCAGAGATTGAGCACAGGCCTGTCATAACCCCATACACTCCCCCTGCAGGCTTTCTGACGCTCCCATTCGTGGCCCAGCACACCGGCGGGGTATTATGTTTGATAGAAAACCAGCAGGTGTGGTTTGGGAGGGAACGGATAAGGATGGGTGTTGGGTGAGGGGTGTTTGGGAGGGAATGAGGATGGCTGTGGAGAGAAGGGTGAGGGGTGTTTGGGAGGGAATGAGGTTGGGTGTGCAGCCAAAAACCTGGTGCTGAATGAAACAGCTGTTGGAATGGCCTCAGTGACCTGCTGTTTTTCTCTCTCTGTCATTGGCTCACTTAGTTACTCTCTCTGTCTTTCTCTCACTCTGTCTCTTACTTTTCCCGTCTGCCCTATCTCTCTCTCTCTCTCTCTCTCTCTCTCTCTGTCTCTCTCTTCATATATGCTGAACCGCTGAATACAGACACTTACACACACATTCACACACTCAAATGCATACAGAGTCTCATTCTGTCTTCCCTCACCCACCTCTCTCACCACCCTCCCTCCCTTCTTTCTCTGCCTGGCTGTGTGGGTTGAGTTTCTCCTCCAAGAGAGAGACAAAAGGGCCCTGGGCTCGGTGAGTGCTGAAAGGAAGCAGCGATCCCAGAATGCCTGTCCGTTATGCAACGCATTTCATTATGGCAGCAGCACCCATTCAGTCCCCCCAGACCCACACTCACCAGTGTGTGTGTGTGTGTGTGTGTGTGTGTGTGTGGGTGTGCGTCAGTGCCACAGACCACCTCAGACCCACTCAGAAGTGAGCGAGTCTGCCCACGTACACCGTCACCAAGAATAGTCTCTTCAAAAGGCTTTACAAAGGAGAATCCTTGTCATATGGACAGTCTTTCTTTCAAAGTCACAAAGTTCAACATGTTGTAAAGATTTAGTTCAACTTGATGTATAAGGGTTTTGAAAAGAACTGTAAAGCTGCTGAAAAGTAAGGAAAGTAAGTAAGGAAGTAAGTAAGTATGGTGAAACACACTTTTCAGTAGGCTACAAACATAAAGAACTTGGTGAAAGCAGACTGAAGAGATGCTGGGTTTCCACAGTGCCAAGCTTCAGTATTCACAGATTTAGTGCTAGAGTCATTGGTTCCCCTAATGAAGCTCACTGGTTCTCAGTAAGCTGTGTCTGTGTGTGTGTGTGTGTGTGTGTGTGTGTGCGTGTGTGTGTGTGTGTGTGTGTGTGTGTGTGTGCGCGTGTGCTTGTGAAACGGCAGTCTCAAGGGAGAGGGCACCGAGGTGGCACTTCTCTCAGGCTTATTTCCAGGTAACCTTAGAATGGCATTGCGAGCGAGTGAACGAGCAGCGAGCGAACGAGCACACACTGTGCCAGTGTGTTAGGAGGGAGCTGACCACACAAGTGAGGATGTTCAGGGGGGCCCTGGGTCCGTCCTGCCCATGCCCTGTCAATGTGGGTCAGGTAAAATAACACTGTAGAGTAAGAGAAAGAGTGATATAGAAGCATCAAAACTGGAGAGAGAGAGAAAGAGAGAGTGAGAGAAAGAAAGAGGGTTGCCTGACAGGAAGGAAGTGGATTTCATTGATAGACAGTAAAGGAAGTGACAGGAAGGAAGGAAGGAAGTAGATTTTATTGATAGACAGTAAAAGAAGTGATTTCATCTGGGTCTTATTCGGAATGACTGCCTCTGCTGTGGCATCCGTCTCTGGATGTCCCTGCAGTGGTGCTGAGCTGCCATGCACCATACCTCAGTAATGCTGTCTAGTGCTGCCACAGGTCTCTCTCTTTCTCTCTCTCTCTCTCTCTCTCTCTCTCTCTCTCTCTCTCTCTCTCTCTATTAACATACAGCTACATGCACATATGACATAATTGCATGTACAGTTTTCATGCATGCTGCAGATATTACATGATCTAGACTGGCAACTCATTTGCTTCCTCTGCCCACATACTGCACACCACAATCATCTCTGCCGAGAGTCATCTCTGCCTCTCACTGGCTCACTTCCCTTCCCCGACCCTTCCAGAGACTCCTCCCACCGGCCCACAGGAAGCCCATGCCAGGATTTTCTCTTTATACTCGAGACCCTGTGACAGATTGGAGTCCACCCAGTCCACCCTCCCTTGATCGACCTCTCATTGCCTGACTTTAACACCCTCTCTGGCTGTACAGTCAGAATTTTAGACAACCTCCTGTGGCTTGGCTACCACATGATGTTGTGGGACAATGTGTTTGGAATTGTTTCAGTGCTCAGCCAAAACCACGAGCTAATTGTTCTAGCTCCATCTCCTCTGTTCATCACTATTGTGTATCTTCTGATTGTACTTGTTTTCTTGCCCCTGTGGCTCTTTGGTGCTCCTCGTTAATGTCTGTAAGTGCCGTGAGACATTTCTATTGTATGTAAATGGTGTTGTGTAAATACCCTGTAAAAGGGAATAAGCAATGCTTACAGTAGCTGCTTTATGACTGACTTCCTGCTCCAACAGCACATATTAATCCTGCTGCTGCCTCACAGGGTATCTGTGTGTGTGTGTGTTTGTGTGTGTGTGTGTGAGTGAATGTTTGTGATAATGTGTTGATTTAAGTGTAAATGTTTGTGTTTCAGTGTGTGTGTGTGTGTGTGTGTGTGTATGTAAATGTTTGTGTGTGTGTCAGGCAGCTTGCAGCTCCCGAGGACGTGTCAAACAGACGCAGGAGTGGAATGGCCTGTCACAGCGCCTCGTCAGAGTCCAATTTATATCCCCAGTGCAGCCGTGCCACACACACTTCTCACTGCCACCGCTGTCAAAGCCATTACAGGCCGTTTCGCCGCGTTTTTAACCGCCTAGACGCCCCCTCCAGACCCCCACACATTCGATTTAAGCATAATAAATAATGTCCATTCACATTTGTATGTAGATTAGTAAAATTAGCCTCTAGGCCTAATATGATGAGTCGGAGATCTATAGCATGAAATTGGCAGGCTTCCGCTGGGGCTCGGAGAGGTGTTGATCATGTGCAGAGTGTGAGTCTTCCTGCTGCAGTGATTGTGCATCAGATCTGCATTCAGAGCACACGCTGCCTGGCTGTGTGTGTGTGTGCATGTGTGCGTGTGAGCGTGTGCATGTGTATTGTTTTCCTTGGTGAGTTGATGACACAGCTCTCTGAGCCTTACCTCTGGCGCGCGTGGGATGTGTGTAGCCCCCACCCAAAACTCTCTCTCCCTCTCCCTCTCTCTCTCTCTCTCTCTCTCTCTCTCTCTCTCTCTCTCTCT
>JAGFZM010001004.1:314948-326069 GCA_017657215.1 Limnothrissa miodon
TGTGTGTGTGTGTGTGTGTGTGTGTGTGTGTGAGTATGTGATAACCAAATTTTAATTAAACAGCATTTCTTTGCTGCTTTGAAGACTCTCATCTCCTATTTCTAGAACAAGTGGGTGGAGGTGGGGGTGGGGGTGGGGCGTTTGGGGAAGGCTTCAGCACTTTGGGAAAACAATCAGATAAAATTAATCAGTGTCAGACTCAAAATCCAGACACCATGATATAACAGTTGTGCTTTTCATTACCAGATGCATGGCACACTATCCTTGTTTTAGCTTGTTATGAATGTCATATGCATAGCACACTGTCCTTATTCTAGCATCTTATGAATGAGTCATATGGATAGCACACAATCCTTATTTTAGCTTCTCATGAATGACTCAGTTTTTTAGCTTTTGATGCACTGCTGTTTTGGTGCTTTTTTTATTTGCTCATTTAAGTGTCGTTTTTTTCTTTTGAGACTGTCCGATTGACCATTCTCCATGCCTTTGTTTGCCTTTTTCTTTCTGCATGCCTCTTCTCATCTGGCCTCCGCAGCCAGAGAACATTGTTCTCACTCTTCAGGTAAAGTTTGTCCCTCACCACTCCCCGTCCTGTCCCTCCTTTCCCCTCCATCACATCAAACCCCATGCAAAACCCCAGTTCAGCCCTCCTGTCCCTCCTGCCCATTTGAATCCATTCCCTTCTAGTTGTCATCTACTCCCTGGTTCACAACCCGCCCCCCCCCTCACCTCCACCCGCTCCTCCCTCCACAGCCCTCTAATTGAACTCCTGCCTGTAGTGTACTACTTTTATGCACTCACGCAATGTCTCCACTATGGAGCATGGAGCCAGTGGTTCCCATGCCTTACAGCAGTGTGTGAGGAACAGGATATTTGAACTGCATAGTTAGGGCATTAAACATGTGACCCAAGAGACTTTTGCAGCACTTTTGCACTACAGCTGGTTAAATTGTGGGAGGTAATTATATCTAATACACATTGAACTTCAAATAGGATTGAATTTCTACTGACCTTTTTGAAAGTATTTGATATTGATCACTGAGAATTTAGAATCACAAATCATTGCATATTTCACTATTACAGCATTGGAACCTATGATTGGAACTCATAATTGTAATTCAGGACCAGTATTTTTCTCATTTTGCCATATACTGAATATTTGAGTGTGTCAAACCTGGCAGCTGTATAGTAAAGCGTCTGGCTGCAAGTCAACAGCTGTCAGCCAATCTGTATAGGGCTGTGTTTGGGTCCTGGCTGAGAACAGCCCAAGATTATTGTGAGCAGATCTTTAAGCTACATGTATAAAAGTGCTCCTGTGAAAACTATGATGGCTCTGTCAGCAGTTTGCAAGCTTAGGTTTTTTTTCAGTTGTCTCATATTCACACAAAAACACACGCACATACACACATATACACACCAACATACACTCAGACACTAACACATATGCAAGCACCCAAGCACACGCAGGTAGCACACACACACACACACACACACACACACACACACACACACACACAGCTGCAGGGGGCTTCAGATCAGTGTAAATTCCCTCCTCCAATCATTTAGTTCTATATACACTCAGACAGTGTAAAATACTTCACTACAGTACTTAAGCAACTTTTTAGGTTAATTTACCTTCTTCATAGTCATTTATATGATTAAATGGCTTATGAGTGACATACTGTAAAAAGGTTCTCTCGGTCACCTCTATTGCAATTTTTGCAGTTACTACATTTGCAGGATGTAAAACTTTGGGATGGAGGAAACAAAACTGAAATCACATGTTTTACTTAATGCACAAAAATGATTATGGCTGGTTTCTATCCTTTGCTTTGCAAGTAAATTCAAATTAATGGAAGAAAATGTATAACAGTGTTGCTATTTTTTGTTGGTGTAAGCTACATGTTTCCTATTGTACTTTTACTCTCATTACTTAAGTACATTTAATTATAGATTACTTTGCCTACTTAAGTACAGTAAATATTAGATACTTTTAGACTTTTACTTGAGTAACATGCTTGTAGACTACAGTACTTGAACTTCTACCAAAGTCATTTTTGGTAGGGTATCTGTACTTTTACTTTTAAGTCGAAAATTTGGTTACTTTATACAACACTGCACTCAGACAAACCTGACCAGCACCAAATATACTATCCTATACGCTCTCATAGGGATTGTGTTTGGCAGTATATTTTTTATTTACTACAGGAGCATTTGGAGGAGTTTGCATGGGGTGCTAATAAGTTGCCATGGGGAAACTCTCAGGCCTCTTGTTTTGCAGCCAATGTTCTGGATAGTGAAACTCTAGTCAGACTGCACTCTCCCTCACTCGAGCAATGCAATCCTATAAAAGGGGAATCAAAATCAATTTACATAATCACAACATTCAGAGACTCGTCTCCCGTCAGGTTAAATTTACAGACAATCCATTACATTTCTGTCACTGGACTTTCAGTAACAATGAGTAATTCCCCAGACTCCATCTTATAGAGTGTTTGCTGTGTTTGTATCGAGTTGGTACTATAAAGGCAAAATAAAACCCTAGGTTATCAATGTGGAAAAACAGCAGTCAGCCAGAGCAGCATTACAGTACTCCTGAGGGTAGAGGATGGAGGTTATGTGAAACCAGGCAGCGGTTTGTGTTGCTGGTCTTGCAGGGATGCTTCCATTGGTTGCTCATTGGGCCTCTTGTGTTAAGAGCTTTGTGACATGCCTTTTGTAAAAATGCGCTATATAAATAAAATTGAATTGAATTGAATTGAATTCCAAAGCAATATTAGAAAGCATCCCACCTAATGCTACACCTAATGCTGTTGAATTGTAATCCACTGCGTGCTGCATAGCTGCGGTCGCAAAGCAAAATCCTTATTTATTGTGGCACGATAATTTAATTAGTATGAATCAGGTCACACAGTTTAGATTATGCGATAGATCTTTGATTATATTCTCCGCTGTTCTGAGATGGAGTGACAAAGGAGGTGTCTGAGCATAATTACACAAAGACAATTTGGATTTGATGAGGAGTTTGCATGCAGGGGGTGCTAATAGGTTGCCATGGGGAGCGCCGAGGCCTCTTGTTATGCAGGCCAATGTTCAGGATAGCGAGACTCTAGTCAGACTGCACTCAGCCCTCTCTCTCGAGCAATGCAATCACTATAGCAGGGGTAATCGAAATCATTTAATCACAGCACACTAACGGCTGTGTAATGGCATGCTTAAACAGCCATGGCTGCTCCTGGAATACATCTCCCAGTAAGGACACCTTGAGAAAACGGGATTGGATCAATGCCTACTCATTTGTATGTCCATCCTTAGGCCAAACATAAGAGTCTGTTGTATCTCTTGTCTATTGCCGAGAAGTGTAAAGAAGGTCTATGCCATTGTTTCCAGTACGCGTCCAGTAGCAACCTACTGTACTTGATTTAGCGTAACATCACAAAATTAACCAAATCATTCCTTTGTATGTAGAGATACAGTTTGTCACATGGTTTTAACTCTACATGTACAGTGGGCCTTGTTTTGATACTAACTACTGATCTATTTTAGCTGACTTCGTTTTTTTTTTAGTCCTTATTTTTAGTCCATATTCTGGTAGTCTTTTTGACCTTTTGACCTCATGGTACGTCATACCTATAGTGTCTTAGCATCCCTCTAACAGCTAGACATATATTGCTGTAAGGTGTATGTGTCTGAGTTTTGTGGGGATTTGATGAGCAGGTAAGTATTAGTGTCTGTGTAAGTAGAGCAGGTAAGTAGTGTCTGTGTTACAAGAATACAACAAGCTTAGTTTCACACCGTGTCCAGAAAACAGTTTGTCAATCAGTCAGTGTCTCATTTATGTTTAATGTCTTTATCATCCCAAAGCAGTCTTTAATTAACTGTGCTCCGTACATCTGACAGAGGGTATTAATTAATGGCGCGTGTATGGGGATCTTATTTTCACATCATTAGTGATTATTCAGTGTCTTATTACACACAGATTACATAAGGAATCAGATCTCTGTCACTGAGGCAATGGCGATGCCTTGTCACTCTGTATTCCCACAGAGAGCCCATTCGATTCTATGGATGAATAAACTAAAGGTTTCAGCCAGTCAAAGCTTCATCAGAGTGAAACTGCGACAAAAGAACACTGCATGCTGTATTCATGAGGTGGAACATACTACTGTAGTAGCTGGAAGAAATCAGCTGGGTGATTTGACAAATTGCTAATGACTGTATGCAATCTGCTGGCCTAAGAGCCTAACTCCCTCCAACCATGTCTGTGTGTGTGTGTGTTGTGTTTGTGTGTGTGTGTGCGTGTGTGTGTGTGTGTGTGTGTGTGTACGTGTGTGTGTATGTGTGTGCAGGTGATCTACTATGAGATGGGCTTTGTGGTGTGTGTCCTCCTGGGTGTGCTGTTCGTGGTGCTGATGCCGCTGGTGGGGCTGCTCTTCTGCCTGTGCCGTTGCTGTGACAACTGCGGCGGGGAGATGCACCAGCGGCAGCGCAAGAACGCCGACTGCCAGCGAGGACTGCTGGCCACGCTGCTCTTCTCCACCTGCATCGTCATCACGTGAGTTAGGGACTAATAGCCACACACACACACACACACACACACACACACACACACATAAATGCAAAATCCACAAAAACTTACTATGAATCAATGTATACATATACATTACACATAAGCACACCCTGACATAAAGTGGTACACACTGACACAGAAGCGCACACACACACATGTGAGTATTACTGTTTAAGAAACACAGACCTTCAAATTATGAAACACAGACACATGTTTTGAATCAACTGTATTATTAACGTGATTGATAATGAAAACTATAAATGTTCCCATGCCATGCATATATAGAGGCTGAGATTACAGCGAGACCAGTAGTAGTACATCATGTAACTTTTGAAATCACATAACTATGGCACAAGATGGGGGAGCCAGTGCAGATCTTTGAAAAATAAAGAACCACAGAGCTACAACACTGCTGGAAGCTGTAGTGTGCATGCAGATGAAAGGCTTGTGTTGAGTCCCAGAGGAGACCTCCTCAAGAGGGAACATTTCCAAGAGAAAGGGCATGCAGTGGTTGTTTCTTTTTTTTTCCGCGTTGCCTTAGACACCTCACCACGACCGTGACCTCCTTAAACATTCTGTTTAAAAAAAGAAAAAGAAAAAAGCTAGAGCCAAGGCCAAAGAATCACACACCAGGCCTGCTTCACGCTTTGTTTCCATCACAAAGAGAAGTTACATGAGAGCTCTCCATCCCTCCTTTTTATGTGAAGCCATCTGGGTCAGACACCTCCTCTCCCCTGAGCTACTGAGGAATGATAGGAAGTGGATACAAAGAACCACAAACCACGAACCACACTACCCATCATTTCTAATGGATTTTCTGTGTGTGTGTGTGTGTCTGTGTGTGTGTGTGTGCGCTCTTTATGACCTCGCCGTTCCCAAGGTTTATATTTGAGATTCCAGAATCGGCGCGGTCGTCGGGGGACTCCCGGGGACTAGTGTCTCCGCCGCCTCGGCTCCTTATTGAATCTCCTAGGCCACAAAAGGCAGGACGCCGCACCAATTCTAATGAAGCAATTACAGCGGGCCGTGGGACAGGCAGCGAGGCCGGCTCTTGTGTGGCACATCTTTGGAAAGAGAAAGGGAACGAGGAATGGGAGAGTGCATAGAGGCTTAATATGTCGCATAAGCTGCTAGGATGAGCATATAGTGAGCTTGAGTCACCGTGCAAATGCCTCCACTAACCCACATGGTGTGCAGACACTGTAGTAGTCTCAGAAAAAGGAAAAAAAAATGAAGCGCTTTAAAGAAGAGCTATCTGTCTGGTTTGTGTAAAGCAGCTTTAAATAGCGTTCACTGAAAGCAGGGATGGAACTGAGTCTGTAATGGAAATGTGTCTGCAGTGCACCTTTCTATCCCACCAGGCTTGGTTTGGAAAAAAAGGCATCATAGGATGGTTTTTGGCTACAGTATATTATGTTGGATATGGTGATTATCTTTTTATCCATCTGCAATGGTGTGATCTTCTCCCTGAATCTAATAGACAGGAGTTCAGGAGTGTGAGAAGGCCCTGCTTGATTATTCCACAGGCAAAGCTGGGAAAATAATAACCTTACCAGTTTTGGAGATCCTGCATCTCTCTCCTGGGCGGTCTGCCTTCAGCTTCACAGATGACCCTGACATGATCGATACAGCCTCTAGCTGGCCCCTGGCTTGACTGCGCCTAATGATATCCTGGGATTCTAATGGGACTCCTATATTACTTTATTTACCAAAATTTTCTTGTAATGTGTATCTAATGGAATAATAGTGGACTATCCGCCATCTGAGAGACTGAAAACCTGCCCTAGGCAGTTGGGTTAGCCCCTTGAGCCGTCGGAACTGCCCAAGGTTTCTTCCTCTACCATAACAAGTAAAAACAAAAAACGCTGCGAGGGAGTTTTTCCTTGCCCCTGTTGCTCATTGGGCCTCTTGTGTTAAGCGCTTTGTGACATGCCTTTTGTAAAAATGCGCTATATAAATAAAATTGAATTGAATTGAATTGAATGGAGATCCCACCATGGAATTTGTTTGGGCAGCTTCTGAGGAGGCTGATGTCTGCGTTGATCGGACAAGTCAGCCTGTGCGTACACGCGCTCAGGCTCATTAAGTAAAGGTTGTAAGGGAAGCTCTCAGGGCCATGTGACTCTCTCACACACACACACACACACACACACACACACACATACACACACACACACCAAGCAACCAGCACCTAGAAATCCATCCTGGGGGAATGAGCCTCTCTGATCAGCTATTCCTCAGTGGTTTACAGCAATAGACAGAAGTAAAGGCCAGCAAGCAAATCCGCTCATGAAAAAATAAAAAAATATTCCAAGTGTTAGCCTGTGTTTTTAAGCACGAGTTGCAGTTAATCTCACTCCAACCCTTGCTTGTCCATTTCCTATGCCGTGAGCCTTACGAGACACCGCATGAGCAGTCCTCGCAGACGGACAGGCTTACTGTACGTGCCAAGATAATCCTCTCATGATCCAGGGACCTGGGACCTTAAACTGTTGGCCCTTTAGCTGAAATGTTTTTTTGTGAGTCCTCGACAAGCAACAAACAAGGAGGTGGGGGCAGTGAAATATGGGCCAGAAAACAGATATTTTTGGAAGACTGTTTGTTTTGCGTGTGTGTGAATGTGTGTGTGTATGAGAGAGTGTGTGTGTGTGTGTTTGTATGCATGTGTGTGTGTGTGTGTCTGTGTGTGCGTGTGTCTGTGTGTGTGTGTGTGTGTGTGTGTGTGTGTGTGTGTGTGTGTCTGTGTTAGGTGATGAGTCATGGAAGGAGTCTTTGGGGGAGAAAGTGTGATAAAATTCGTTTGAAGCCATGAGAAAAATGTTTGTCTTTATCTTGACGAGGACGAAGCCAAATTGAAATTTGGAGGACAAGGTAATGCAGACTCCTCCTCTAGAGACTAAACAGCTAGCAGAGAGCACAAAGATAAAGACTTGTCTCTGATCAGTTCTTTGGTCTTTGGGTCTTTGTGGAATTCAACCATAGATGACAGCAACAGGGGCAGGCATACAGAGGCATTAGAAACTACTCATGCGCCCTTTGATTACATTTGTTCATTTACCCAGCTGGCAGCACATTCACTGTCGTCCCATCATTGGGCCAACCATTGTAACAATGTTGATATAGGTTTCCATTTAGAAAAATGAATCATCATTGGGAGCACAATAATGTTTCCATGTTGCATTTCATAATGGAGTTCAGTTGTATTTGAACATTAAAGGGCGGTTGTGTTGATTTAATCTAAAGGTTTTGCTTAATTTCAATGGTGATCAAAGCGTTGCCGCTTTCCGTCGACCTTTCAAGTTCTGTTATTAGACAATATTAAACATCATTTTAACGTTACATAAGAAGTACGATGTGAATCAGTGGACTGAGTCAATAAATCCTATGGATCCCACTTCATTTTCTCTTTTAAACAGCAACTGACATTATTTGGACCGTGATTCAGTGGTTGAAGGTCAGTCGCGTCCCAGTTGGGATGGCTGCCGTTATCTCAAATGCCCCCCACACGGGACAGAGTTGGATTACCAGGTTACGGGGGCCCAGTGCTGCTTGTTCACAGCTCTGTTTTAAGTCTGCCTGTTAAGCACGAGTGACTTGCCATGCAGCTCTTCTTTGACTTAATTCATTTTTCCCCTTTAATAAACAAAATACTGGGCATCATTTGAGTACGCTGCTGAATAATTAACAGAATGACCCAGATAATGAGTGGAAAAAGAAGAACTCTTCAGTGCAAGCCTTTGGGGCTTTTTTTTCCTTCTCTAATTTTTCCCTGCTGCTTTTTTTATTGTTTATCCCGGGGACAGCGAGCCCAGGGATTTGTGGCACGATCACACCAGGCTTTGGGCAGGAATGAGGCAGCCGAATGGCTTTGTGTTTGTGTTTGAGTTCCATTGTGTGGCACTGAGTGGCAGGGGTGGGTGGGTGAGGTTGGCGAGGTTGGCGAGAGGGTACTGGTCTGCTTGTTTGCATGGGAGCCACTATCTCCCCTGCCTTACCCCCACCCTCTCCAGTTCAAACAGCCCTATGGCTAACTGTGCCCCGCAGTGGGGTCATTAAATGCGCTGCGTATTCCCCAACTAATCTGTGCGTTCACACGAGAGCCCACAGCAAACTCGGCCCCCTGTTTGTCAAGCTGTCATGCCAGGGATGGTTGGCTTCCGCAGCATGGCAGGCATGCTATGGTTGTTTTTCTCCAGTTGCAAAAACCCCCAAAAAGAGCAGGGTGAAAGGAACACGCCTTCACTTTCTGTCACCACCTGATCCATCAGCAAAAGCTGCAGCTATTCTCTCAGGCTTTCTCTCTCTCTCTCTCTCTCTCTCTCTGTTTCTCTTTCTGTCTTTCTGTCTCTCCAACCTGCAGTCACAAGAGAGCTAGCTGAGATGGATTGGTTTGGCACAGAGGGCTGGTGCTGATTGTCCCTCTTTCGCCCCCTCTCTCTACAAGACTTCTATGGAGGCCATTGCCTGGGGGGAGAATCAACAATGCAAGGTCACAGCGCTGTGGCTCAGTGGGCTAAGGCTTCATACTGTACCTGGGGAACCGAATCCTTCCCTGTCTCACTCTCTCTGAATCAAGGCAGAAAGACCAAAAAAATAGCTTCATAAAAAACAATGCAAGGTCGTCCATTCACATTCATTTGGCCAGTTCAAATGCTGTGCCTTGTTTTACCACCATTGCTCTGGCTCTTGCACTGGCAGCATGGATGAACTGTCCCCTGCTGACATGCTACCATGTGTCCCAGTTGCACCTGTTAGCAGGACATCCATCTTCCTCCCCTCGGCCAGGGCACCAGAGGTACAGGGTCATCATTAGCACTTACAGCCGGCTACGGTAGCGGTAGCAGTGGCAACCGGCACGAGATTGGTTGGAGCATTAGCGGGGTCTCCGCCATGCTCAAAAGAGGATGAAAAGTGCAGAGTAGTTTAGATTCCAGACAGTACCTGCACGGCTGCGAATTTGAAACTACCCTCGCAAGTGAAGACGGATAGACAAACTCCCTCCCTCGCCGGTTTCCATAAGAGCTAAATGTGCAACTAGAGCAGTTTTAGCCTTATGCTATATTTAGCTAAAGGCCCAGTGTAAGGATATGATAAATCATCCAAGCAGAGATTTGAGAAGCTTAACTGTGTCAGTCAAATGCTGATAGCCAGAAACTGGAATAAGCCCAGAAACGAGTCAAAGAGTTCCCTTCAGCTCTGCTGAGAGTAGCAGCCATTATCATAGATATCGTAGCCTGCAATCACACAACAACACCATAATGGACCTTGGTACAGTTGATTCTTCTCCACAGAGAGTTTCTTGGAGATTTGTCCTGGAATTGTTGACTGGTCTATAAATGGTTGATGGTATTGTTTTCCTTGTAGTGCGTCTTTGTTTGCGACGTGAACTTTTCACCCTTTGGTTGCATTACAAAATCAGTTCTCTTGGTTTCTTTTTTTTTTCATAAAAATCATTTTTGAATTTCCGCTGAAGAACTTACTCCTCTTAAGAAGAACTTACTTACTCCTCCTCCTCTTAGAACTTAGCTCGAGGTTGGGGAGGATGCTAATCATTACGTTGATGATGTTGAGCACTTCTGTCACTTCAAATAAAGAGGGGGTTTCTTTATCAACTATAAGAACTGTATGATGGGAAGCTTTGTGAGATGAATCACAGCCCAGCACATCTGCCAATGAAACATTTGCCAATGCCTGTCTGAATTCCTTATTTGTGTTTGACTTTAATTTGAAGAATGTAAAAATGGTGGGACTGTGGATGAGCATGTGACGTTTTTCAGAAATGAATGAGGGTCACAGATCTTTGTTATGTGGTGGTGGCGTTATGTTAGCTACAAGTGTGCATGCATGCAAAAAACACTGTTTGCTTCACAAGTTTATGGTAGTCTGCACACAATCCCTTGATTCGCTACTCGAGCTTGTACTCTTCAACAAAAGTTTGTGTGAAGTAGGCCTAATACATACCCACCCACACACCCACACACACCACACACACACACACACACACACACACACACACACACACACACACACACACACAAACACTCCCATAGTTCATGCAAGGCTGCTATATTTCAAGTGTCTGTCTGACCTTATATTTTGTTGGAGTAGCTACCACTGTGATTAGCACTTGTCAGGGGCGTTAGTGGCCCATGCAGTCCCAGTGGGATCAGGTCAGTCCTAGGGTGTTTGGAGGGGCGGGTACTGCTGTTACCCTTTTTGACTCACCATCCTCTCAAACTCCTTCACAGCGCTCAACGAGGGAAGCAAATTGTGTTCCAACTGCACTTTGAATCCCATAGTAAAAGCCTTTGTACTGTATGCTTCTGATTTGTAGATTTCTGCAAGACGGGGTTCTGTGTCTTCCAACTGCCGCTTGTCCTCTGGAATGCCGGAGTGTGTTTTCTGTCAGTGGGCTGAGGTGCTTAAAGGTAACCTGATTCAGCCAGCCAGGTTATCTGATGGCGTACTGATTGGCAGTCATTACCTTGGCACTGACCCTGGAGAGGGCTTTGTCTGTTGTTCTCCACTAGTTCAATTGTTGTTGTTGTTGT
>JAGFZM010001004.1:329782-359782 GCA_017657215.1 Limnothrissa miodon
GTGTAAATGGAGACTCTTTCAGTCCTCTCTCTCTCTATCTCTCTCTCTCCCTCCCTCCTTCTATCTAGCTATCTTTCTTTCTCTCAGGACAAAGGAAAAGCTCAGATGAGACTGAAATGATTTGAGCAGCACCTAAGCCAGTCAACCCAGTCCGAGTCTAACGCTTCTCTTTTTGTTACCTCTACCTCACCCCCAGATGCCTCTGCAATCAGTTGTGCATCAATACTTTAATATTCAGATGCAGCAGAACAGAGAGAATGACTCATAAAGGGATGATACACACACACACACACACACACACACACACTTTGCTGTTGAATCAATTAACAGCAACATAACGCTTTCCGTTTGAAGTGTGCTAAGAGACCCAATGGTTCTTATTTGCTCACATTTCCAAGTTGTATAACACTGGCTTATGAAAAACCCTCAACTCGTACAGTGGTTCCATTATAAAGTATCCTCCTCACTGAACCCATTCAACTCTCACAGGCCTTAAACAGTATGTGTGCAAGGGAGCTGAGAAAACCCACCTAATGACTGGACATTTGCCATAGCTTTCTTGAAATGTTTACTGTTTATTTTCCTTAGAATGAGTAAACATCAAATTAGCGGTTTAGCTGAGATAGTTGCATGGCTACAGGCAATGGCAGGTGTTGCTACACAGAGTTGAGAGAAGCAGGTGACCTCCTCTGAATGTAGTAAAGTGGTTCCCCCTACTGGTTGAAAGGGTCATTGCCCAAATTATACCGGAGCTGTATGAATTGCAGGGGTATTGGGCAACAACCTGTAGATAATGTGTTAGTAACTTGTAGATAATGACCCTTTGAATCCCTTTGGAATTAGGATTCAGGAAAACATGACAACACATGTTGACACATTACCTCTTTCATCTTCTTGAATGTCTAAATTGAATGGTAATGGAATTGTGTGAAAGGCAAGAGTATGTCTATCTATTCATCTATCTCTGGTGCAGCTTGCAAGAGAAGTGAGAAATGTAACAGTGCTAACACCAAGCACAAATATATGCAGGCTTTTGGGAGCACTCCAACTAAGTGTGGATGTCTCAGCTCAAAAAAATAAAGATAAAGATCATTATTCTTCAAAGGTGAAAATACAGAGAGTGAGAGAGAGAATGAGGAATATATTCATAGCACTTAAAGTGGGCGCATTACATCGACAATCTAATGACACAGTTGTGTTGCCATGACTACAGCGCTGGAATCCTGTGCTCGTATGCGGCCAATCAGCACCTGAGTTCCCAGCTGAAGCAGATGAGGCGGCTGGTCAACAGCAACCTGAGAGACCTGCACACGTTTGCCAACGAGACGCCCGCTGTAAGAAAACATATGCTCTGTCCACAATCTCTTACTGGCGTTGAAATTCACAAATAAATTGTGAAGGATTTTAATTTCAGTAGAATTTAAACTGAAGTAGTAAACAGGATGTAGAGCTGCAATTTATATTTGAATTAAAGGATGTAAAATAATAGAATTTGATTCCATTTGCAATTCCTTTTTTCTTGATCTTGTGCACTTTTCAGTTCCAAAGACCACATTAGCTATCATATAATTTAGCCATCAATGTGTTTCATTTGAATAGCATGCCTATTGATCTAAGGTGAAATCCAGCTGGAATCAGTGCATAGTCCTGTTGTTTAAGTTTGCCAAGTGCTGTTGGTAGGAAAAAGAACAAGAAAAGTACACACAACAGAGACGGAATAGTGAACCATTAACTATTTCTATGTCAGTGTGGCAGTATGCGGTAAAATGAAAACATAGTACATAGAGATTATCTCATAGTACATACTGTAGTTATGAGTACATAGGAAATGGAAATGATAACAATTCCTCTTCTCTCTCATTTTCCTCACACAGCAAATCGATTACTTAATATCGCAGTACTCCACCGCTAAGAATCAAGTGCTGTTTGACCTGGAAAGTACGTACAACAGTGTTTCCCTCCCTGAAACTTTCATCAGGGTTTCATATGTTTGTTTGTTTGTTGGACTCTTTCTCTCTCTCACTCCCTCCCTGTGTTCCTCCTCAGACATCGGGCCTCTGCTGGGGGGGAGGATCCATGAGGAGTTGGGGAAGGAGGTGTGTCCTGCTCTGGATGGAGCTCTGAACATGGCAGCAGGTACAGCACAACTCTCCAACCCACCGTCTTCTTCTCCCCTTTCTCTCTGGTCTTCCTGTTTTCTCTTCCACACTGATCCTTTCTCCTCTTCACACTCACAGATGTTTTCTGTTCGCCTCTGTTTGGTTCTTCTTTTCCTTTCTCCTCTGCTCTCTTTTTTTACTTCTTCTCTCTTCTCTCGCACTTCTCATTTTTATCCTCTTAGTTTCTTTTCTTCACTATTTCTTTGATTTCCTCCGGGATAAAGAAATTATCTCTATCTATCTATGTATCTATCTATCTTTTTTTTATTTTGTTCTTCTTTTCTGTTTGATTTTTTAATGCCCCTCCTATTCTCTCCTCTTTTTTTCTTTATTCTCCCTTCTTTCTAATCTTTTTTCCTTTTTTGCTTTTCTCTTCTTTGTTCCCCATATTATGTATGGAGGACTCTGCAGCTTTCTGCCTTCTCTTTTGTCTTCCATATCTTCTTCTGTCTGCTCTGTTTTACCTTTCTGACACACTCTCTTCATCATCTCTAACGCTTCTCTCTGCTTCTTTTCATTCCGCGTGCGCTTGCGAAAGGTACACTTAGGCATTCATTCTTTGAAGTGCCAGCTCAGTTTGATCCTTCTTTTCACTGCCGTACTGTTGAATAGGCCTCGGAAAAATGTTTCCCAATGATGAGGTTGTCAAATCCCTCCCATTACAAAAAGTTGCCGTGCCTAGCAGAAAGCGCACTACTGTTCGGTCGAACTGTAACAATGCTACGCACCAGCAGTGCATCTGTGTTCCTTTCATTCTAGTGTGGATGTGCCTTGCAAGCTGAAAATAAACCCCCTCAACATTCACAGATTTATTCATTCACAGTGTGACATAAACAACTACAGTCCAACAGGCAAACTATTAAGTGCAGTTTGAAAGCAGTTTGTCCCTGCAATCGGATTGTCCACTCACTTTCTTCCATTTTCTCTTTGTCACTTTTTGGCCCCAAAAGTCAAAGTGGAAAGGGCCTTCAAAGGTAAAAGGGGCTTCTGCTCTCTGTGATTGAATGTGTCCCCCACGTGACCCTCCCCCTGTTCTTTGACTCTCTTTGTGATTGGTTCCCACATGGTTCCTCTGTTTCAATCCCAATTTTTGATCCAATCAACAGTCTCCTTTTGCATCTACTCCCTGGTTGTCCTGCACACCCCTGGTGTCCTGTTGTAAAGCACAAAATTTGAAGGGAAACGACAAAGATTTTATTGTTGTTATGACACTATGAGATGCAGCTATGATCTAAATCTAACTGAATGTGTAACTTTGTCAACTTTATCTTTAAATCAATACATCCTTCCTATGTTATGTATTGATGTCGCATGAGTAATAATCTGATGGATTATGTGTACTCTCAGATGTAAGAGTGGGTTAGGAAGAGTTTGAGATGAGGTACTCTTAAATATGTCTATTTGTGTCTGGGTGTTTGCTATGTCATGTGTGTATGTTCCTAATAGGTGTATGCCTGTACACCTTTTGTGTTTTTCCAGTTTGTGACTGTAGCTGTGTGTCCGTCCGTGTGTATGGGGGTTTCTGAATATCAGTTTTTACACACTCGCTTACGACCCCTCCCCTCTCCCCACCCCAATCGCTTCCCCATCAGCCATGCACGAGACCAAAGAGGCCCTGGAGAACGTGAGCATGACCCTGGAGGTGCTGCAGGACGGGGCCGGTAAGCTGCGCTTCAGCCTGAGTCTGGTGCGCTCGGGCCTCAACAGCTCGCTGGACGACCCCGTGTGCGCTGTGCCCGGCTCCCCCGCCGCCAAGGTCTGCAGCCGCGTCCTCAGCTCCCTCAGCCAGCTGCACGTCGCAGCCAACTACTCACAGGTAGGCATATTCAGTCTGTCTGTCCTTCTATGTGTCTGTCTGTCTCTCTGTTTGCAACATCTCTCTCTCTCTCTCTCTCTCTCTCTCTCTCACACTCACACACACACACAGAAACAAACACATTCTTTTACTATGTAATGGCTTGAGGACAATTGGATTTGAAATTGTGTTGCCATCTGCAGAGATGCCCAGTAACTGCCATTATATACTTGGATATACTGTATTGTGCTTCCATATCTCTCTGTCTGTCTTTGCCTCTGTCTTACACATCCACTCCCCTATGTCCTCAAGCTCTCCCACTTATTTTTAGCTCCTCTGCAGTAGCCTATGAGTGTTTGTGCATCTTGCATGCGCTATCTGTGTGAAGGGCTTGTGTTTATTGTGCGTCCATCTGCGATAGTGTGTGACTCTTGTGGTTTTGGCTCTCTGTTCCAGTTGTCTGACGTTACTCCACAATTGGAGAAGGTCAATGAGGCCCTGAAGACAGACCTCAGCGGCATCGTTCAGAAGGTCAGGCACTGGGCTGGCCCACTACTTCCTGTTGTGCTAGGGGGCCTTTTATGGCACACATTCAGCTCTTCAACACATTTATAACATTTGTTTGTGTTTCGCCTTTTCTGTTGTTTTGTTTTTGCATCCTCTTGGTTTTCCCACAGGGTTATGCATCTTTTAATGACACCCCAACCATGGTGACAGATCAGACTAGGAATGTGGTTGAAGGTGAGCGATGTCTACTATGCTCACATGCATTTACAGTACAGTAATAAAGATTGAATGTAATTGTTGTTTTAAATCATTCTGCGATCGCTTACATATTTTTCGCGTGCTAAAATATTTAGTTTGAAATTGTCAATTGCTTTGATTATCTTTTTTCACCTGATTTTCCTTTTGTGCTCTCCCCCCCCCCCACTCTCTCTCTCTCTTTCTCTCTCTCTCTCCCTCTGTCTGTCTTTCTTTTCCTCTCTCTCCTTCACACACATATTCCCACTCTCTGTAGGTGTTCGTGACATGCTTGATGGCATTGGCTCAAACATCACTGGCTTCTCCAAGCTGTTTCCCGTGCACCACTCCCTGACCAACTTCACCATCTTCATCAGCCACAGCCACTCCAAGATTGAGGACTTGTACCCCGAAATAGACCGCTACGACTTCTACAGGTACTTCACCTCTCCCTCCCTCTACCAGTGCCCACTATTTAGTGGAGACTCCCTTATATATAAGATATTATATTTAATATTGTTGCTTAGTGGATGAAAACATTTTTCACACTTCTCATCATCCTAACCTGCCAGAATCCAAACCATATACAAAGCAAGAATTGCTTCACATGATTGAAAATTTAGTTTTTGTTGCTCCCCTAATAAATAAGAGATTTTAGTTCAAGAGATTTCAGTATTATTACACTTGAGTAGTCAGAGTGAACTATGCTTCTAGCAGTAAGTAAACACAGCTTTGGTGTTCAAGTCTGAGTGGCAAAAAGGACAGCTTCGACTGCACGACAGGCTCCTAAAAATGTTCCCCGGCAGGGAATTCGGTGTCAGTTTGATGTCATGCAAGAGCACACAACGCCTTCACCCAAGGGTGCAAAACTTACAGCGCGTGACAGTAATGGCTGTCTGTTTGCACCGATTACTGTGAACGTGTGGGTAACCGTCAGCGACTGTAAGCCCTCTGGATGAGTGGATGACTCTGAGTTGTGTTCCAGGTGGGTGGGCTGTATCACCCTGTGCTGCATGGTGGTAATGGTGCTGGCCTTCAACCTGCTGGGCATGCTGTGTGGCATCCTGGGCTTTGATCGCCACGCCACCCCCACCACCCGCGGCTGCATCTCCAACACCGGCGGCAACCTGCTCATGGCGTAAGTCAATGTGGGGGGGTTGTGATGTCACTGCAGAGCACCGATAACTTGAGTCTGCATGTCATCATGCATGCACCAGCAAACACTAAACAGAAAACAGTAATCAGAACATTCCTTGTATCCTTGTTTGGGTAAAATGTAGTCTTTGTGTGTGTGTGTGTGTGTGTGTGTGTGTGTGTTTTTCCAGTGGCGTGGGCTTCAGCTTCATCTTCTCCTGGGGGCTGATGTCCGTGGTGGCAGTCAGCTTCCTGGTGGGTGGCAACGTAGAGAAGCTGGTGTGTGAGCCCTTCCACACTAAACAGTTGTTTAAGGTAAGCAAACACACACACACACACACACACACACACACACAGGCCTTTTAGGACCCCTAACAGACCTGCTAAGACATTCCTACCTGTCACACACCAAGTGAGATATTTTTCCATCTCTCATTAGATGATTGATGTATTGATTTCATTTTAATCTGCCAAGGGCCTTGTGCTTCACAGGTGTTGGACACGCCTCACCTCATCATGCCAGCCTGGAAGAACTTCATCCCTGGCTACCTGTACAACGACCCAGAGATGGACCTGACTGTGGAAAGCTTTTACAGGTAAATATTCTTCATGGTGGCTAAGATGCCAGAAAACAGCCTACAATATGAAATACTATAGTACTATAACACAATGGTACACAAATTGTTTCCAGCAATGGGGACCAACCAAGCAATGGGAACCAAGAACACATATAAGTATTTGAGCTTAGATACTAAGACTCCCATACAGAGATTTTAGTTTTCTTGGTAAGACATCCTGTGTTGAAGGACAGAGGAAGTAGGATCTCTCATGTGCCACAAGGTGGCAGTGTTGAGGTTGTCTTCATGCCGGCATCAGCATAAGAACACGCTGGACTTGGACTACTGAATGTATGGATTCTTGCTCCTGAATTTTGCCAGTGCTCAGTATCCCCTGATCCAAGAGGCAGCTCTGAAATAATTGATTGTGCTTTTTCAATGACATGCCTCCATCTCTCTATCTCTCTCAGTAACTGCAAGGACAATAAAGGCATCTACTCTGCCCTACACCTGGATAAAATCTTCAATGTTTCTGCCTTTCTGAACACCAGCGTGGTAAGGCCCATTCACTACCGTTCCCCAAGTTTACCTTTCACACTGAGTGGTGCTTTTATTCTGAGAAGGTCCCTGACGAGAAGGGCCCAGTGAAGAGGCACAGTTAAATGGCCATGATATCTATAAAACAAGGTCAATGAAAGGAAAAAAAAACTCTCATTCTTCATTGTTGTAGGATTAGAATACACTCTGGTCACTCTAGACATTAATTTCTTTCTACAACCTTATTGACCTTATTTTTAGTTAGTGAGGTATTCTCATTGAGATAGATATGTACACTCATGTACATATACGTATATGCATACTCAGTTACTCATACTAATGACTAATATGGGGCCTCAACATCCTTGCTAACCTAACAGTGACATTTGATCCACAGCTGCCCCCAGCACAGCCAGCCCCATAGTCTCCCTTTAACGGTTTAACCCCACCAGTCCTGCTGTATGTGTCTTGAGCGAGTGCCAGCCTTGTGCTTTATCTTACGTCAGGAACAAATGCTCTGCCCACGGCACCCCTGCGCTCTCAGCCTCTCGTCCGCTGACTTGGGGCCAGCTGGCTTGCTTAGGGACCTTCGTCTGGTTTAGGACAAGACGGGACTGGGATGGTGGCCAGAATGCTCCATAGAAACCAATGCAAATGAGCAGACACTGTCAAGCACTAAGTGTACCTCCATAGGGTTTTGAATTTGGCGTAGATGAGACTGCTGCATTATGGGAAATCCATTGTTTGGATAGATGTACCTGGGCGGTGGAAAGAGATCTAATGCCATCTTTAGGTAGTATAGTGCTTTAGAAACTCTTCACTGAAGTGTGGTTCGTATGGGAGTTCAACCAGCCCAAGCTGGGGGCACATAATGTGGCCTTTGTGGTGGTGAGTGTCAGTTGCCCTGGAAACCCTCATGCTGATTAAGAATGTGAAAGGGCACTCAATGTAAAGCTCTTTTGTCACCGTAGGCAACACCGTTCCTGTTCTGGTCACTGGGTGCCCGTGCTGAAGGACTTGCCCCGTAGGTTGCATAACAGCCCTCATCCCAGTGTAAACGAGGAACGTTTTTTTCATTGTCACTGGCCGCTCGCTAGACATGTAGAAGGTCTACAAAGCTTCAGCACTGGTCTTGAGAGTACTTATATGGCTGTGCCTGTCAGGAAACACATACTAAGGCTGTTGTGCTTGGCACACTCAAGTGCTGGTGTGCTCAATGAAACATCTGGATAGAACTGCCTCACTTTGTAATAATATAGAGCTAAATGCATGGAATTGTCAGCAGACTTACACACGGCTTAAAATACGAGTGATCTCACATGCATGGAATAAACCTTGGTCTTTTAGGTAGAATGAATCCGAAAAAGGGGCCTTGTTAGCGGCATTTCACTTTATTCTCAGTGCTTATGCAACTTCAAGTGATTCCAAGATGAGCTACCTGAAAGGATCCATGTTTGTAACAAGAAACAGCATGAACTGACATGACACGGACAACATGCTTCAGACCTTAATTGCTCAGCTTATATAAGTATGTTAAACCTTTAGGCTACTGACCATCATGTGTAACAGAAGGTAGTCAAAAAGTAGTTCCCTCCAGCTACATTTAAATCATTCCAGAATGAAACACATTTTTTGGGGCACACCTTTTTTTTCCCTTTAGTTCACAGAGGACGTGGAACGAGTAATTGACGGCGTGAAGGTAGACCTGAGGGGCATCATTCTTCTGGAGGCAGAGGGCAAAGCCAACCTTGCTCGCTTTGCTGAGACTGGCATCCGAGACATCGACTACTCGGCCTACCTAGAAGAGGTATGAGGCTCATTCGTTTCTGGGGGGAAAATATGTCAAAAGCATGTTTTCCTTTTGTTGAATGAGTGTCTGTACTATAACGTTCTGTCCAGTTCTTTAACAGTGCAACAACACTGTGGGGTTAGGAAGAGGTGAACATGTGACAGTTAAATAGACTCCCATACAATTGACACTAGTCTTGACAATAGACGTCGTCTCAGGCTAAAGGCAAAAAAAGCCTTTTTGTAACGTTTTCATTTCGTGAACTTTTTCATTTTTATTTTGTTTTAATCTGAGATTCTATCTTGAATCTGCATGAAGTCATCAGTGTCAGAGAAGGTCTGTGCTGAGTGGATGTGAGTGGATTTTTGCCCCTGGTCCCCTATGCAGGTCAACAAGAGGGTGACGCTGGTGGACCTGCTTGCCTTCGCCAAGGAGCTGGATGCCCAAAGTGAGCAACTGGTACGTTATATTCTCTCCTCCTCTCTTCCTTCTCCAGACCCAATAAAAGCAACCCAATGGAGGAAAGCCGCAGCCCATGCCATATAATCTCCTATGTACACAAGACGGCAGTGCCTTTTATTTCTCTCTCGGTTTCCAATTTGCGTTTAAATGGGTATTCATATAGAGAAAATCCCAGGCCCAATATCTCATCTCATCTTCTGCTGCCCGTACACTTGCACCCTCGTCGGCTCCAGACAAGGCTGGCTCAAGAAAAGGCTGCTTTATTTTTGCTCCTGGACAAGCCCCGCTATTCATTCTGGAAGGTTCTGAAGGGATTGGGAGTGGGTCCAGAGGGCTTGTGCTGGCTGTAATTGAGCCGTCTTCACTCTATAATCTCCATAGGAAGTTTGTGTGTGTGTGTCTTTGTCTGTCTGCCTGTCCATCAGTCGGTCCAGCTGGTGTACTACTTCCGTGTATTTCTAAAGTAGCAAGAGTGATAAATTGAGAGAGCAATAAAGGGGCTCAAGTGTGTGTGTGTGTGTGTGTGTGTGTGTGTATAGTAATGCTGAAAGTAAGAGGGTAGAAGGGTAATGTTACACTCCGTCATAACTGACACTTTTGCTGTTGGGCATACTGTGTGGTTCTGCCTTCTGTGGCTTTCTGTGGATCCCATTAGATGAGGGGCCTATATGGGCCCCATACTGCACTGCACTGCTGATGCAGCACCTGCTGAGGAAATGGGTGCATGCGGCTGAATATCAGGAGCACCAGGCTGGGCTTTTTTTGTGATTCAAGTATTCTTTTTGCATGCTCAACTGTCACATATAGTATTTGCATGCTCAACTGTCACATATAGTATTTTCAGATATCAAGACTGCTTGGCTGTGAATATGTCTTCATGTAGCATATGCATAGGACCCATTGTTAAAAGCTAGAATGAAAATCGAACTCGGCTTCAGCATGACTGACATGACCTTTCTTCTCCATCTATCTTCTCTCTGTCCCCATCCATTTCTCCTGTCGTCTCCCACACAGCCAAAGGGCTCCCTGCAGACGTCCCTGAAGGGCCAAGCCAGCACTCTTCGGCAGATCCACACCCAGCAGGTTCTTCCCATGGAGCAGTCACTGGTAATCAGTCGCCAACCTCTTTACACTTTTCACACAATGGCAGTTACTCTGTGATCGGCTGCCACACTCTGATACAGTGGAAAATGTACTGCTTGCATTATTCTGATATACTATGGGATATGCAGCATATAATTCTATGGGCCCGATAATGCACACGACGCACAGTGCTTTCGCAACTTGCGCAACCTATCATTGCTATTTTCTGCGAGCGCATCGTTCTTTTTCTGTCAGAAATGTACGTTGTCAAGATAGCAGATGGCTTTGCGCTCTGTCGGGTGTGTCAGTGAAAAGAAGGGGTGAGGTGCGGCGCATAGCGCAAATTTGCTATTTTACAAGAGGTAAAAGTGAATTCGCCACTGACTAGAAAAAACCTGGTCAGGAATCATTTGCGCATTGTTCAAAGGCTATTTTACGGGCGCTTAGTGCTTTGGGATATGGAAGAGTGCAGGCACAGGCTGCTTCTTTCATCAGCAGGAGCAAGCAGCAGCCCAGTCCTCGAAATATAAAATTAAAATGTACATCACATACATCACACCATGGTTATTTTATTAAAATATATAATATTTGCAAACCTTAGTTGATTGCAGCAGGCACAGAGAATTAATAAGTAACTGATGGGCTATTTGACCAGTGGCAGACACATAGGAATGTAAAAATACCTTTCAAGCGAGATTGTCAAGAAACAAGACTATACATATTAGGCTATACCAGCAGAACATCATTTAAGTTAATATTTTGGTTATATATACTGTAAATCTCCAATGCCTTCACCTTGCGCACATTTTCTTCACATGAAAACATTTATTTAAGTATAATCCGCCATCATAATACATAATATGCCATGGAACATGGAATGCGCCGTTCGCCGGACTTTTAAAGGGAATGAGAGTGTGAACTGTTATTGGTTTGTAACATGCTACGCCCCAAACACACCCATGACTAATTTACTCATTTAAGACAACCCATTTGAACTATGCGCCAGGCGCGATGTCCACTTTTACTACAGGCAATATAGCGTTCTACGCTGGCCCCTCCCCCAAAGAGAACTGCGTTTTAGACTTCAGACTATGCGCGATTGAACTTGAAAACCGGGCCCTATGTGTCTTTGGCTTATTGTTAGGTTTAGATCATTTTGTCTGGAATCACAGCAATCAAACACAAGAAAATACCTTCACCTCTCAACATCTAAAAACACTCAGAAACATGCAGAAACATCCCAACTACAAAACATAATTTAATGCTGTTAATTTATTCCATCAGTGTAAACTATACACATATGTAATACACATAGTGTAGTGTGATGTACATAGTATAGTGTGGGTTTACTCTGTCAATTCTGCGTTCTCTCTTGACTTTCTTGATCTCTTGATTTCCTCCAAACAATGGCTCCCCAGAAATATGTTAGAGCAAGGGTAAGCTTGTGTCCATTTTGTTTTATATACACACACTTTTTGTGCCATTCCATTCAGAGAACCATGCATTCCAGTGTCTGTTTTAAAATGTTTTATATGTGACCACCTCAATATTTTTACTTGCATAGTTAAAAATATGTTGTTTTTCTTGTGACGGATGTTTAAAATGAAGTTAGTGATCCATGCAATGCATGGGTTTACAAACACAATATACTACCCACTCTGTGTTTTAGGTTTAAAACAGCATTTATTTGGATATTGACTCCCCAGTGGCTCACGCAGTCTCATCATTGCCAAAAATTTCGATCAATCGTTTGTCATCGCTCATCACCATAAACCAACACATTTCAGTTCTGTTTTAGTTCTACAAAAAGCACATTCTTTTTTTGTGTTTTTGCTCAACAGATATGTTTGTTCGTGTCTCTCTGCCTTAACGATTGCATAAATCAACAGTGGGTTTTGTGTCCACTGCTGAAAATATGTAGAAAACATTTTACAAAACATACAAAGTTCTATTCACTTAATAGGGCATTCAGTGGCATAACACCTACTGTGGATTGTGCTTCCAGGTCAGAGGTTAAATATTTGTTTCAGCTCCATGTGCTGCACCAAAATTAAAGGAAGTCATTAGCACAAATAGCTTTTAGTCTTTGTGTAATACGGCAGACATGTTTGAAACAAATATGAATTTACCATGTTCATAAGGAGAGGCCATTATGACCCTAGCATGACAGCATCCATCTTAAAGTGTTTCACTGAAACCCACTTAGCACTGAATAGTAACCCTTTTACTGCCTGTTTAAGCTCAGTGTAATGAGGAGAGTGGGGGAAGCATCTTGTTGTCCTCACAGCTGTTTGCATTTAGCCCAGTGCTCGCCACCATGTCATGCCTCATCACACTGCAATCTTATGTGGGCTCCATAGTGGAGAAGTTAGACACAGTGGCCTGTTGTTTGGGGCAGATGGAAATAGGGCCTGTGTCACTGTGGCTCATGTGTTTTTTTCTTCTTCTTCTCTTTCTGAAGACGACGCTGAGCCAGAGCATCCGGATGCTGCAGATGACCTCCAGAGATCTGACCGTGAGTGGAGATCCTCTCATCACTGCACTATAGACTGTGCCGATGAGATATGTGTGTTTCTGTGTGTGTGTGTGTGTGTGTGTGTGTGTACTGTAATTACCACAGTATATGAAGATTTATTTCACAGCTTACAAGAGAATGTACATTGTCTAGAATAGTTTTGGTTCATATACTTTAGTCGTTTGAAACAAAGTATACTTGATGTTTGTGGATATGTGGTATGATTTTGCGCCGTCTTTTGACCTCCTCAGAGCAAGGTTTCCTCTGTCTTGAGTACCATTGATGCGGCCCAATATCTCATCTCCCATAATGCAACTTATGTGGTCAGTCAGGTAAAAAAGGTTCCGAATAAAACAATCATAGTTTTATAGTGTTTCATGTGAATATACTAAGGTGAGCTAAGAATTTCATCATTTTGGCTTCAAACTGTTTCAACAGGAGACAGAAAGATACAAGCAGGCCATTATTGGATACTTTGGGCAGTACATAAACTGGGTTAAGGCCTCAGTGAGTATACCATCCTTTACCTTATTTTAATGGCCTGTAACACTTTAATTGAAAGCATTCAAGCTGATGGCTTTGTAAGTAGGAAATTAGAAGAAACTGTATTGGTTGTAAATCAAAATGTACCTTGTCATTAAACCAATATATTCCCCATGCCTCCAAGTTAATTTGGACTTGTTTGGTTCTCTTAGCACCCAATTCATTCATTCATTCTTGCTCTCCATTTCTCTTTCTCTCTCTCTCTCTCTCCCCCCCCCCCCCCCCTCTCTCTCTCTATCATACAGCTGGCCCTGGAGGTGGCCCCATGCAAGCCCTTCAGCAACATTGTGGACACGATGGAGATTGTGGCCTGCAGCTTCCTGGTTGACTCAATGGTGAGAGACCATAATGGGCCCTTTCAAAATGCTGCAGCCCTGACTGTGGTTGACAGCGGTAGACCGGTCTGGATTGGACAGGCTGGGGTGAGGTGGGGGTGGGGTGGGTGTTTTGCCCTGATGGGTGGAGGCTGGAGAGTGAAGGTGGGGAGAAGGGTGGTGGGGCTGTGGTAGTGATGGGCGGTTTGGGTGTTCACGTGTTCTGGGCTGGTACGGAATGTACACAGCCATGTTCTGAAAGGAAAAGAGAGGGAAAAGAAAGAGAGAGTGTGTGAGTTTGAATGTGTGTGTGTGGGGGGGCTTCTCAAAACCAAAACCAAAACCAGTATGGGCTGATTTATGTCAAAACTTAGCCGTACAAGCCAGACCAGGCACACAGGAGAAAGAGGTTAGTTTTTGGGTTGTTGGGTGGAGTTTGGGTGGGGGTCTTAAACCTCAGGAACTCCATGTGCTCTTATCTACACCCTCCCCCAACCCCCAAAACACCCCTCCGTGCTTTCAATGGTCCACTTCCCCTGTTTCTGGAATCTGTCGGATGATTAAGTCGATTCTTTAATGCTGCTCAAGTGTTTAGTTGGGGGGAGGCTAAATGAAAACAGCCTTACGTAAGGCCTGTGCGTTTACGAGTGTCTCTCTCTCTGTTTGTGTGTGTGTGTGTGTGTGTGTGTGTGTATATCTTGTAGTGTTTGAGTGTGTTCAGATTTGTATGCGTGGATGTGCATTTGTACGGTGCATGTCAGAACACTTGTTCCACTCACTCTCTAATGGCAGGAAGTGCCCCCCCCCCAGCCCCCCCTAACGAAGGGGAAACAATTAACCCCCGGTAGCCCAGTCCCCTGGCCGCCATAGGACCCTGGGGCCACTCACAGGGTTTAATCCACCAGGAAGTGTCTGGAGCCCCAGGCCCTGGGTGCTTGTTAAAGCCCACTGTTAGATTGTAAATGTGCTGGCACAAGCAGAGGCAGCAATGAAGGCGACTTCAAACCCATGACACAGGGACATCTCAAAAACTTTGAGCATTCGTTAGTTACATTTACATTTATGCATTTAGCAGACGCTTTGATCCAAAGCGACTTACAAATGAGGATAACAATCAAGCTACATAAAAGAAATCTTAAAGAGCATAGTAGTTTAGTAAATTCTCATGGTAAACTGCACATTCAAATAAACCAGAACAAGCCTTGATAGGCCCAGAGAGGGAGTTAAGTTATGAGTTTCATTTGTGAATTACTGTATTAGCCTACAGTAGGCTACATTGGACAAAACTCCCACTCATTTTTTACGGCTTTTCCTCAATTAGCCTGTTGTGATCATTCACTGAAAATCTCAGCAAATATTCAAGCACCAGATATACACTACACTACATGCAGTAGTCTGTACACATTTGAAACGCATATTTAAAAATATAGCAAAAATGTCCACTTTCAGAAACATTATTTACAATATAAATATACAGGTATTTGCTATTTCTTAATAAACATTGCAATACGGTACATTGTCGTAAGTGGTGCATCATACTTGCAGAGTAGGCTGCTCAGGGCTGCCAGCAGCTGAAAGCTGATCGGTGTAAAGCTGTGAAAATAGCAGTGGCAATGGCCGCTGATGCTGGGTGGAGTGGAGAGCCAGTAGTTCTACTGTACACAGCATGCGGCACTATGGATGGATGTTGGAACAGGTAGACACTGTCGTCCCCCTTCGCTATGAGACTGCTGTGTGTGTGTGTGTGTGTACGCGTGTGTGTGTGTGTGGGTGTGTGTTTGTGGGTCTTGGCCCAGACAGATGGTTCTCCTCAGAGGGGAAACAGACTATTTGTTTTCCCTTCACCCATCACACACACACAGAGAGCTGTCGAAGGCTCATTGGTTAAATGGATTAATTGCATAACCAGTTTGCTGAGAGGTTTAACCCCGAGAGGGATGCATAGAATGCGAAAATGGTGTCTGTGAATGGGGAGAACTACATATAAGACTGCTGGTCAATTCAACCCCAGGACTGAGTTCTTGCAGAGCCCTTGAAGCTGCATTCTAAATCAGTTGAAGATGTTTGATGATGTTTTTAGGAAGACCTGTGCATATACAGCTATGTCTCAAAAATAAGCCATGCAGTGCATTACACTCAAGTCAGTGTTTAATGCAAACTGAAAAAAAATCAATGTATTAATCTCACCCAAATATTAATCCCAGTTTACTAAACATGAAAGTAATTCCTTTCCAATGGATAATCCTCACCCATAACACTACACTACACAACACTTCTATCTAAGTCTAAGTCTACTGTAACTCATTACATTTACATTTTACATTTATGCATTTAGAAGATGCTTTTATCCAAAGCCACTTACAAAAAGAGGATGACAAACAAGCTACGTAGAAGAAACCTTATAGAGCATAGTGCTATAATAGTGGAATAGTGCATCAGTTCAATTAAGTGTTAGGACAGGAGTAGTGCATCAGTGCGGTTAAGTGCTAGGATAGAAGATGTTCTCTGAATAGCTGGGTCTTTAACCCATTAAGGCACACCCGCCCATATATGGGACGCCTTTTTTGTTTTTTTGATGGTTATGCTTGTGTCATTCAATGCCAGAAGGAGTAACTTCAAATCAAGCAACATGAAACATGAAAGCCCAGGGTCTTGGCTTTCATTTGAAACCAATTTTATGTTTCTAGGTAAAGTGGTTTTCAAGTTATAAACTTTTGGATGTCAGTAGGCCCTCTTGTTTACAAAAAGTCTCTATGGGAATTTACATAGGGGTCCCAATCAAAACGCATAAACATATTTTTCAAAAATGTATATTCAAAAATCATATTTTTGGTCTTTTGACTTCAAATTTTTTGTGTAACAGGTTGAGAGATGGAGTTAGGACTTAGATTTTTTTATTTGGGGGTATCATAGGATGGTACCTTCATATCTTAGTTAGTTCATAGACATTTGAAATGAGCGGAAAAAAAAACTTTGTTCCAACCTCTATAACTCTGTGTCCATATGTCACAGAAACATACATATTCCTCTAGAAAAAACTTGAGGGTGTCACCTTTCCAATGGTATGAGGCACATCTAAGCGCTCTCATAAAAGCTCAGTCTACCCCCCGAACACTCCGGTCCTCCAATGACTGTCGACTGGCAGTCCCGGCACCTCGCCCAAGGCAATCCAGACTCTTCTCATATGTCGTCCCACGCTGGTGGAATGACCTACCAAAAACAATCAGAACAGGGCCATCTCTGGAGGCCTTCAAAAAGCTCTTAAAGACCCAGCTATTCAGAGAACATCTTCTATCCTAGCACTAAAATGAACTGAAGCACTATCCCCTAGCACTATGCTCCTTAAGGTTTCTGCTATGTAGCTCAATTGTTATCCTCGTTTTGTAAGTCACTTTGGATAAAAGCGTCTGCTAAATGCATAAATGTAAATGTAAATGTAAATCCCTGAGTCTAAAACTATGTAGGAACTGTCAAGCTTTCAATTTGGGTATGCCGTTGTTTTGAAAAAAAGGAAAAATAGGGGTGTGCCTTAAGAGGGAGCTTTTTGAAGGCCTACACAGATGGCCCTGTTCTGATTGTTTTTGGCAGGTCATTCCTACTCATGCAGTGATGGCAGCCCTGTTAATGTTATTATTGTTGTTGTTATTGTTATTGTTGTTGTAGAACACCTTCTGGTTCGGCCTGGGGGGAGCCACCCTCTTCCTGCTGCCTAGTGTGATCCTGGCCGTCAGACTGGCCAAGTTCTACCGCAGGATGGATACTGAAGATGTCTACGATGAGTAAGTGTGCCTGCTGTGCATCTGAACAGCCACCCTCATTTTGGTTTCACAGAATATTCAAAGTCTGAGTTTGAAAAAAACAATCTCTCAAGTATTTCAGGCATTCAGACAAAAACATGTAAAGTGTTTATTGCAATGCTTTGGAAAAAGTAATGACCAGTTTGCCATCTTTCGTGAAGTACTATAGAACAAACAAATGCCATTGCTCATTTTAGCAAATGGTCTGTATCCCATCGAAAGACTTCTATATGTCTACATCTTTTTTTATTTCTCTCTACGACTCTTTCTCTGAAACCTCTCATTCCTTAGGTCTCACTTCATCTCTCTCTCTCTCTCCTTCTCTCCTCTCTCTCTCCCCCTCCCCCCTGCTGCAGTTCCTCTGTTTCTGGAACTTGGCATTTTACTTTGTGATAACCATTCTGCCGTTTCCATGTCAACCACTCCTTCCTCTCCATTTCTCTCTGTCGGGCACTTTGCACTTTACAAAAAAATATTTAGAAATATAAATACAAATATAAATATAATATACATATATATATCGGACAAGGTAAGATGTAATATTTTTGTTTATAACTTTATAAATGAAGTAAACTGAAGTTTTACATCTTAACTTGTCCTTTTTCAGTGATATGAATCACTCTCTCATACAGTACATGTAAATAGTAACATTCTGCGACAGACAAGTCACCAAGTGTCTTGATCTTGGCTAGCGGCGTCTGTCAGCCGCTGTCCAACTGGTGTCTTTGTGGACAAATCTTATGGTGCAATTTTCATGGACTTTTGCAGCAGACCGTTAACATCTTTGCCTGTTTTGTATCTTTTTAGCTTTGAGACAATACCCATGAAAACGTAAGCTCTATTATTTCCCCAGTCCTAACCTCTCCTGTCTGTTTTTCTAAGTATCTAATTTTGTCCTCACTGCAGTTTTGTACATAAACGCCACTGCTGGCTTTGTCTGGTGCTGGCTGGGTTCAAGCTCTTAGTATTGGAGTGCATTTCGGGTGGAGGGTCTGGCTTCTTTTCCCCATGCTGTATTTATGAAGAACAACAAAGAAACCCCTTAGAGACACAAAGGGCTGTTTACTATCAACATCTTAAATACTTTCATATCAGTCACAGTTATCCTGTTCACTTTACATTTACATTTATGCATTTAGCAGACGCTTTTATCCAAAGCGACTTACAAAACGAGGATAAGCTCACTTACATTGTAAGATAAAACATTTGTACTTTGGATATTTTGTTCACATTATATACTTGTGCTATATACTAGCACTTTACTTATCAAGGCTTAGTCATAATAGTAACTCCACATCTGTCCTTCACAACTGGTGGATAGCATGCCATATGTGTGACGTCCTTCTTTTTTGTTACGTTTCCTGTTGATTTATTTGGATGTTGTGTCAAAGTTTTGGTTTGGCTTTATTTTATTTCTTTACAAAAGTAAACATTTCGTTGCAGTATGGAAATTGGTTATAATGGTTATCATAATGAGCGTTTACGAGGTATCGCAAACCCAGTAATGAGAAGGTAAACAACACTCTTGCCTCCCCCCAGATTGCATGCTAATGACCTGCATGTCTTTAAATTTGCATTTGTATGTTTACTGTCAGGGATGTAAAGGATGGCATAGCATTTTGGGGGGTTGAGATTCATTCACGAGTGAATCATGCATTCAGACCATCCACTCATTCACTGAATGCCCATTAATAATTCTTCACTTGTGCGCCATATGTCCATACAGTGCTTGTTCACTGGTGCACGTATAACTATATAGTGTGTATACACTGCTGCATCATACCAATTATATAGTGCCTATTCGCATGCACCAAATGACTATATAGTGGTCATTCACAAATGTAGCACATGAGTTGATGTTCTGAACATGAACATGTTAATGGACACAAGAGACACAAGCTAGTATACTGTAAGTGTATACATATACATTTACAGTACATAAAATGTATATATGCATTTATTCAAATTACCAATTAGTGAAACACACACAGTGCTCAGTGAAGTGAAGCACACCCAGAGCAGTGGGCTACCTGGGCTAGGGTGAACGATTAGGTTCCTCGCTCAAGGGCACTTTGGCCGTGTATGTGGACATGGGACAGGAGTCCTTGACCACTTCTCCTGTCCCCCTGTCCACATTCTTCCAGCTGGTCAGGGACTTAACCGGCAACCCTTATTAGGTTTCAAGCCTGAAATCCTAGCCAGTAGGCCACGGCTGACCTAAGAGAAATTGTGTCCCTTCCTTCTCTGGGAATCTCCTGCGTCTTTAAGCACTGCCCTGGGTGCCGCTAACACACTGACCACCTGGATCACCTGCCACTAATGCATGGATCACTACTCTCAAACCTGTCAAGTCTCTAAGGCCTGGCCTTAGCACTACAGCTCCACAGCTGAGGTGCCACCTACTAACTGCATGCTGCCTGCATGGTACCTGCATGCTCAAGTGAGGAAGAAATACGCAAAACCGAGTACGCTTGCTTTGAATCATGGGTAATCAGGCTCTCCGGGTTCGGCTTTTCATTGTTGCGTCATTTCATTGTTGTTGATGTTGTCCGTTTTGTTTTGCTTCTCGCGAACCGCATGTCTCATAACACATGACTTGGGATCCAGCTGCTGAGAGAGCATGCGGTTTGGGATGCAGCTGAAACAGCTGCCCCCGTCTCCTCTAACAATAACGCTCAGCCATATGGAGCCTGTGTAACCGCATGCCTTTTGACTGAGACCTGCCTAAGGAGAAGCTTACGTAAAAAAAGCAGCCACATGGGACCACAGTGACATGTGTGATATATACAGTACGAGCATGCCTGTGTAGATAACTAATGTGAGTGTAGCTATATATACATATATATATACATACAAGCATGGTGGCTTTGAGCCACAGATATGCTATGTTTATATTGGACACAAAAATGACTTTATGCAGTGGAATGTGAAATCATCTGCAGTCTAGACGTTCAAATTGTTGCTTTTTTATCAGCTCATAACTGAGGTGCTTTGGAGTTCATTCAGTGAGGCGCAGGCACTGCATACTGTTGGCACCCAGGCCTGAGGCCCTGCTAGTGATGGGCACCTCTTTTACAGCATGGGCAATTGTTCACCCTGGTCCCCTGTCAGGCTGTGAGAACAGTATGGAAAAGAAGCTGTTGTGTGGGGTGGGTGGGGTGGTGGGGCAAGAGGTCTAGTGGTGTTTAGAGGGCTCACCTGTGTAACCTTTGCTGGAGTCTGATGCTGTCTCCCTCTGCATCCCCCCCCCCCAGCATCCCTGCCTACGACACAATGACTAGATTCCCACGAGCCTCGGCGCCCCCCCGGCACGCTGACTGGTGAACGAGAGGGGCCGGATCTTGTACTGTTTTTTGTTGTGTTGCTGTTATTTTGTTTGTTTTTGTTTTTGTTTGGTGTTTTTCCATGTTGCCTCCCAGCTCTGAAAAGGTACTGTTTACAGGTGCTACATGATTCTCTGCCTTCCTAGTTAGCGTCTTCTCACACTTCTTCATTTGCAGTCTTCTTTTCATTTTCTCTTGCTCCACTTCCATCAACTTGCTTTTCATAACCTCTGATTAACCCATTGCTCATCCTCCCTCTGGAGCAGTTGTCTCGTTGCCTTTGTCACCCTTTTTCAGTTGAACACGTTTGCCAATTGTCTGTCTGTTCTCATCCTCTTGAAGACCATACTTCTTCTCACAGATGTGTAGAGTATGTGTACTGGTTCTACAATAGGCTGGAATTGGCAGCCTGTAGCGACCCGCTATTTGTCATTTTTGTTCATCTCATATTTCTGTTGTCATGTTATACCTCATCCCTTTTTATTCTACACATTGCATCTGTCTAACAGGACTAACCTATGCTTGTTGTGTGTGTGTTAATATGTGTGTGTGTTTGCTTGTGTGAGTTTTAGTCGTAGTGTTTGACCTATGCTATGTTTTATGTTGTTTCACAGTTCAGTCAGTACGATATGGCACTAAATCGTTGGATTCAGAGTGAGTCTGCATTCTGATCTCATTCACGACACTGTGTCTGTTATATTATGTCAAAATGTGACCAAAAAGTGCATCAAACATGTCACTCTGTTTACTGTTTTCTTCTCCAGCCTCTTTATTTCTCAAGACCACTCACGAGAACAGAGAACACATGAAGTGTTTCTCTACCTGCCCTTGGGACCTCCATCATTGATTAGACTTCATGGAGGAGCCAGCATCACAGAATGACCCTCCTCTGTTCCTCTCCTCATCCCGTCGGATGCGTACACATCTTTTTTTTATCTTTTCTTCGCTTCTCTGTTAGGATGCCCCTTCTCCGCCACATGGGCGTGCCACCCTGCTGACAGTAACACTCTCACCTTTGACTTTGGGTGATGACTGAACTTTCCATTGGAAAAAATGAGACCTTCTGAACTATCTTCTACTGCATGTTTCTATGTTTACAATTAGTCCAGGGCTGCACAGAGACAGACCATGTCACTCCTGGAAAGGGTCAACGGTCGGTGACATATCTCAGATGTGGCTTAATGCTTAGAGCTTATTAGGGAGTTTTTGAGTTGCTTCAACTGATTTTGTTCCATTTTTGTTTTAAAGCCATGTCTGAATCACACTGCTTGTCTCTTAATTACTTCAGTTGTTTAATTGTTTACTGAGATTCTGTGTGTGTGTGTGTGTGTGTGTGTGTGTGTGTGCGCGCGTATCTGTGTGTATGCGCGTGTCTGTGTTCAGCAATGGCAGCCGCTTGCCAAGTAGGATTGATCAGAATTTCATCAGATCTTAATTAATTGTGAAGCATATTACCTGGAGATGGTTTCTACGAAATTCGTTTAAATCCATTGAGTTCTCTTTGCAAAATAATGGCAAGATGATAACCTTGAATTGACACATTTTTGTTTGGGTTTGTTCAAGACAAACTTGTGATACTCAAACATTGTATTTTTTGTAATTTCTTTTTAACTTAGGTGCTGCTAACATGAGTTGTTGAGCCATTCTTGTCATGAATGGCTTATTGCCTTGCCCGAGTTGTGTTCGCAGATTTTTTTTTTTAAATCCTATTTTTTTTTTCTGTAGTTTTAACATCTCCAGGTTATTTTCAGTATAATGAACGCTATAAATAATTGTCCCATTGACTTTTACTAATATTTGGATATTATTATTTAACATACTGTGAGCTGTTGTAGAACTCAAGATAAAGAGCAAAACTGCAATTTAAAGCCAAAACCTCTTCAGTAGGTCTCAGGTGCTAGCGTTAGGCCTAGTATATGCTTTTTCCACATTTCTTGAAAAATAAAATAAAAAATGACTTTCATCCATAGGCATGGATACATGAAGTACAAAACGGAATCAAAAGAGGTGAATGTATCTATGAAAATGTGTATATATCTTCAAATCATTTGTTGTAAACACACTGGTCCAGATAAACTTTATTACAAAAACAAAGCAGATTCAATGTATTCCATATAATACAATGTACAGTATGTGCATAATATATACATTATTGGGTACCTTAAAGCCTCATGATAAAACATTATGGGTTTGCTTGGGCTGCGCAATGCAGTGCATTTCATGGCCCCCATCTTATACTGCAGCCATGCAGCTGACATAAAACCTGCTTGCTATTTTGTCACTGCATGAGTGCTGACATCAATATTTTAATGTTTAAGTGAAGCAAGACTCACATAAACATGAGAATTGTGGAATCATTTCCACATCATTTTCAAATGAGCCTAGACTCCAGGGTTTTTCCTACCCCAAAAAGACTACAAATTTTCTCACCCTTTCTCCTGCCAGCAGTAAAACCTAAATGCATTCAATTGCTAATTTAACTTCCAGATAGCACTATAAAAAGACTTTAATTTGTATTTAAGGGCCAGGTTTGACAGAACGCTGAAGTCTGCTCTCGTGTCAATGCATGTCTGAGGGTCATGGCAATTGTTACCTAGCAACACTGCTGTTTATAGCCCGCAATTCATTCATCTTGGGAAGGAGTCAGAGAAAATAATAAGAGTGAGAGAGAGGGGCAGATAAAAACACCTCACATTACTCTTGGGCGATGAATCAAGACCACTAACTAACTTCCCTGTGGTGGGCAGGTGAGCTCTCTGTTGTTGCTCTCAGCTTGGTTAGTATTGTGCAGTGGAAGCACAGTTGGTGTTTGCTTTTGCGTGTCGCCTGACTGTAATGTATAAAAATGTGAATAAAATGATACATTTCATGGACATGCACAGAGACTGACATGTTTTCTTTTCTGTTTGTCTCACCAACATGCTAAAGGAATTACTATGAACTGTAACACAGACACTGTGTTTGAAGTGACAGAATGGATGTGAAAACAGGCACAATTCAGACAGGCTTCATTCATTCAGTACAAAAATCTGTTCATAGAGGAACTAGCCTGCAGATATCATCATAAGTACTACAAAACAATGGCTTACTATTTAAATAAAACCCTAAGTATGCCCAGATTGCTAGATTTTGTAGGGATTGTGGGCTGGGTCACACCTTTCTGAGTGTTTTTTTTGTTTGTTTGTTTTGATATTGTTGTACTGAATGAAAGTGTGTGTTTAATCTGAACTCTATTAGAAGCACTGGCAAACAATAGCCTCTCCATCACAATCAATACTTTTCTAAAAAATATAGTGAATGAGAATACAAACCTGAATTAATGAAAAACAATGCGTGTTACACATTAGGCAACAACACAAGAATATTCTATGATTTGCCCTATCTTTGCACTGTGGTGTGATAGCTGGGCATTTCAATGCACAGGGGGAGGGGAAAGACATCTTGCCCCAACCACTGGCAGGAGTCCACTGGAGTGCCAGGCTATGATTCTTCCCAGTGAGCTGAAGTCAAAGCGGCTGTTTACATTAGAGGTCTCGCATCAGTCAAAGGAGCCCTCACTTCCTGGTAGCTCTGATTGCTTGGAAAAATAAAGACACAAGCAGTACATGCCAATTAACTCTCCTTATACACACACATGCACACACTCAATGCCACCATCGTTTGGGTTCTTTGTGGGATTTCACTTATGTATAACTCATGATCCAAAATTAGGAACGTCAAAAACAAACAATCATATTTATTTTGTTTTTGTCTGTCGCCAATACCACATACATACTGAAAAGCTAAACACACACATCCTGTGTATCCACATTTTCACTCACTGTTACCCAACAGCTTAAAAGTCTTTTTTCTTTCTCGTCTCTCAGGGCCATTACTGAAAATAAAGGCAGTTTGCTCTGCCTCTATGGCTGGACTCTCCCTGGTCCACCACAGTCCACTGGTGTACCACAATACAGGGGCAAGCTTCTTTCCCTTTTTTTTTTTTACACACAGGAGAAATCATGGTCCGAGCAAATGGACAGCATTTGTTTGGTGAAAACAAAAACTTGGCCTCCACGCTGTCCTTGCAGCCTCTGTTTTGCAGCCTCCTCTTTCTTTATGGAATGACCACACCGCTAGAACAACTCATTTTGATCTCAGTGTGAAGTAATTTTTAAAAAAATAAGATTTCCGCCTTCTGAGGGGAATTATATAACATACACTGACTTAAAATAGAGAGAGAGAGAGAAAGTGTGTGTGTGTGCGCACGCACAGGGTATGGATGCCCCTCTGGTGCTTTGAGTCCAATGTACTCCCGCCTGCCCACCAATTGGTTTCATATGTGTTCTCCCATCCCATTGATAGTCCCCAGACTGCAGTGCACTGTGGGGGTGGGATGGAGCGGGGGAAGGGGGATGTATGGAGGAGGTATGGTAAGGAGGTATGGAGGCATGCAGAAAGGGAGGGCTTCTTCTCTCCTCCTCCCCTGAAGGAGAACACCATCACCTCTTACCACTAACTGCCCCCCTCCCAAAAAAAACCTCCTGTCCCCTCCTATTCCGTCTTTCTCTCTCTCCATGCCCCTTGCTCTCTCTCTTCCTCTCTCTCTTTCTCTCTCTCTCCCTCTCTCTCTCATGCTCTCTTACTCTTTTTTTAACCTAAATGCCCCCTTTGTATGTGGAGCACATAAATACCGGTGCAGAGAGTCTGAACCTCAGTACAGGCAAAACCCTCCTCTCTCTCATTTCATTCAGTGAAGGCTTCCAAAGGTCTATTCAGCATGCAGACTGGACTTCTCCTCCTCGTCGTGTGCTGCCTGTGGGTCGCCGAGGGCCAAAACGGGTCCCAGCGGGGCCGAAGTGTCTGGGAGGACCCGGTGACCTTCACGACCAAAGGCAAGGATGCATGCGTCATGCATGTGACGGGCCAGGGCGACATGACGACTCTGCGCGTGGAATGCCAGGGCGAAGAGCGCTCCTACTGGTGCGACTACCGGGGCAAGCCGCAGGTGTGCCGCTCCTACAACAACAACCCGCGCCACTACTTCACGCAGATCATGTGGGACCTGCGCAAGCTACAGCACGCCTGCCGCGGGCCCACCATCTTCAAGCCCCAAATGTGCAAGAAGGCCTCCGACGAGGCCCGCATGGCGTTTATTGGAGCGTCTCCGGATAGTGAAGCTGCTGCCGCCAACGCCGACCGCCAGACGAGGCCCTCTCGGCCTACCCAGACCCGACCAGTGGCCACCAGGCCAGAAAGACCCCAGCCACACAGACCCACCAGACCACAGCCGGCCAGGCCCACAAAGCCCGATCAAGCCAAATCTGATCAGGGCAGACCACTGATCCCAAGACCTGGGTCAAGAAACAACAACAACAACCAGAGAAAATCATCAACCTCCAAGCCTTCAACTACTCCAACACAGACGATGTCAAAGACAGAGGCCAGAAAGATAGCTCAGGACTACTGCTGGAGGTCTCTGACAGGCGTCTGTGCCTACGTCATCGGATTATTTCGCAACTAAGAGCGAAGGGTAAGCCAAATAAATTAGCAAAATTAAAGTGGTAGATAAATAAGAACTACACCTCAGCACACATTCTTGCTTATCAGAAGAGTAACTGTTTTCATTGACCTGGCTTACTGTATTATACTCTGTTGCAGGTTGAAGTTCTGTTTGAAAAGGACTTGAAGAGGCTGATTATCAGGGCACTCGGTGTGTTCAGGAGCACAGCACTAATTTGGCAGGGACTATCCAGCATCCACTCCACGAAGCCACTGGTGACATTGCCACATTCTTTTCTTTATCAAAAAATTTCCCTCTCACAGCTTGCGTTCAGAAGGTACAGTAATAGAGCATTATTTTCATTTCGGGAAAAGTGACATCATATGAGCACGCCATCTTGAATGATGATGGTGAGAGGCACAAAGTATTCTCTTTATCCCAGTTGCAACTCAACAGGAGTGTGAAGAAACATATTTTATGTATCCTCTATGTTTCCATTGTACAAAGCAGTGATGTCATGCCGTACATGTGAGGGAGTGGTGTTCAACTATTCTGTGGAGGTTGGACTATAAACCAATCATACTTTATGCACCATTGTGAAGAATTTAGGTAACAGTATCATATCTGTGTAAATACACATGCATCATCTGTTTGTGCTGAACGTTAAATCATGGACAAAGATGTGGTAGCCAACAACTGAGATTTTGTGTTACCTCTGAGGAGTCAAATCGATTGTGTTGATGTACTGTATACTTGTTATTACTTGTCTATGTAATAAATAACTGTCTTCTTATGGTTTTGTATTTGTTGTCTTTTCTATAAACACTAGTATTGCTTATTTGTTAAGGTTAACATAATCGTATCAGCAGAAGTCTTTCATAGATTATGATGATGATTTATTAAAATATTTTCCAAACAAAGTAGCATTCTCTAATTCTTCAACACCTAGTTTTCTTGTGAATTTCATTTAACAGTCAAATGTCAAAGACTTAAGATGCATACTCTTTTCTGCATTGCTGAAGTAAGCTGCCTTCAGCCAGAAGAGGGCAGTCTAGTGTTACGCTCCAGACAGGACCCATTCCATTAGACTATGCTAAAAACATTGCTTACAATCCATCGCTACCTGTGCAGCAGTACATTTACTAAGACAAAATATTTCAAAGTCCATTTTGCATCATAAGTATATAATTCTTTTAATCTTCTCATAAAGATGGGACTCTTGCAGCATGTGACCATGTTTAAACTCCTAAAACCAGACTGCCAAGTGGCAAAGTAATGTTTTAGTGGCTAAGTGGTTTAGTCATCTGCCAAGGACCTGTCAAGTAAGAACGGGCTCTTAAATGTAAAATAGCCTACTGAGCCTTTTTTAGTCAGTTGTCATTTTTGTTTCAAACTGTGCAATAAGGGAAAGTTTAACATTTGAGAAATCAAAACATTTATTTCACAAACGAAAGAAATGTGTTAATTACAAACATTAATTAAGTGTTAAAATATTGTACTGGTAGGTAGCCTAATTTTGGCAATATAGTTTACTGTTTCAAGTAACTTTTAAACCATTCAGAATATCTTGACAAGTAAAAAAGGACTTGTTATATCTAGTTGCCATGCTTATCATAATTAACATTCCATAGAAGGATTTGCAGCTTTTACTCTCACTCTCTCTCTCTCTCTCTCTCTTTGTGTATGTGTGTGTGTGTGCGTGTGTGTGGCGTGGGGGGGATGAAAGGTACTGCACTCTGTCAAGGAATGAAGTCCTAATTATGTCGTAAAATTTGAGTGAACTATTTTGTGGGTGCGCGCGTGCTCTGAAGCGTGCGCGCGAATGTGTGGGGCGCACGCGCTTGACTATAAATGGCCCATTTACCCACACAGGTGTCCCAACAGGATAAGAATCAGTGTTTTGATACAGTCATTTTCAGGTAAGTCTATATTTTCGAAAAATGCTACACACAGTATAGTAAACTTAAGTTCCTATAAGTTAGGCTACTTAACAACTTAAAAGTTAACATTAACCAGGCTAACCTTCTGTAATTTTTTTCTTGAGGTGCAGATCATATCAGATGACCAAATGATGCACTTAAGCTCTGTCGCAGTGTTGCTAGTCCTGGTGTGCATCTCCAACCAAATAAGTAAGACAGAATGCCAAAGGAAAAAGGAGCGAGCGGCCAAGAGAGAAACGCTGCAAAGACTACCGCTCCCGTCATCTGACGGAAACGACAGCGAGAAAGGAATGTTCAAAGGCAGGTTCTCTGCCAAAGATAAGTCACAGTGCACTTGGGTTGTGACGGGTGACGACGAATTCATTCTTGGTGTCGCCTGCACGAAAGGGGGGAGAAGTTTCGACTGTGCCTATGTCGCTAAACCCACCGCATGTCCTCATTACGCATCTAATGCGAAACTGTACTGGAGACAAATCGCCCGTTCGCTCAAAAAGCAGAGGAAACTGTGCTATGACCACAAGTCGCTAGTAAAAGCAGGCATGTGCAGAAAAGCACCAGAAGAGGCCCATTTTAAGCTCAGTCAAACGCCGAAGAAAATGAAATCAACACCCCCTTCGTCGAAGGATAACGAGCTGTGTCCAGACCAAATTGATAGAAAAGCCTTTGCTGAAGAGTACTGCAATCATTCATGGAGTTCTCTTTGTACCTTTCTGTTCACCATGATACAAAACGAGGATTGTTAAAGTCACCACCGGGGCTATCAAGCAACAACAACATCATGAGTTAAGGGATTGTAAGCTAATGTCAGGATAAAGAAAATATAACTTCATTAGTGTACATATGAAAATATCAGTGTTGAGTTGTAGTGACACGTTATGTTCAGCCTGCATTTTGAAAATATTGTAAAATAAAGTTTTGTTATGCCTAACATCTATTGCCTGTATGAAAATGTGTGTCATTTATGTAATGAGTGTCAGAGGATATGAATAGGTCAGTTCAGCTAGTTCAGAAGCAAACACATTTTTAAGTAGGTTTATCATTTCCAAGTAATTTCTATTAACTAATTTGAATGTTACTGTATTATTAACCTAGAACTAAAAATAAATAAATAAAAGGAAAACAAATGATAAGAAAACCGCCCTGTTCATGGGTTCTGGTCCAGTCCAGAAGGTTTCTGTGGTGGTAACAAAGCACATGAGTCCGTATTTCCATTCAAGCTCATGCAGCATCTTCCTAAAGAAGTTTACTGACTTGGTTGGGTGGACACCTCAATCTGCAGAATCTCTGACCAAAGCCATGCAAGCAGCAATATGGAGATGTTGCCCTGCCACTCTTGTCAGAATGAAAAGCTCACAGTGTTCTTTTTGTCAAATGAGAAATTATGTAAAGTGTAAATTTAGTAACACTGAAGGTATTTGTGGAATTACTTAGAAACCTCTTGAAGGAATGTAACTTTCACAAGCAAAGCTCATCACACCCTAAGGTCATATGTGTCCTGACTTTTTTATGGAAAGACACACACACACACACAAAAACGCTGCCCCATTCCTGCCCAACTTATTTACCCTATTTTTTTTACGTTATGTAACTCATATTCTCCTTTCCTCACAAAGGTAAAAAGCAACATTTTGAGTCCTATCAATGTGGCCATCAAACATACTCCAGAAATTCAGAAGTCTGTTACTCACTAGCCTTTACTTAATTTACTTCCCAGACTGCATTTCTTTTAGTGTTGCTATCCAAGGTAAGGCACGCAGCTGACTGAAGACAGAAAATGTGGACATTGAGCAAATTATGTCTACTTTTCAGTGGAAGTGGTGCAAGCTCTG
>JAGFZM010001004.1:364782-374991 GCA_017657215.1 Limnothrissa miodon
CCTTGAAATATGCATACACTGAAGTGTTTACCTTGGTACATGGTGAAGTGGATAACAGCCATATGTTGGCCGTTTGGTTTTCTAATGGTGTAATTTAAGACCAGTCATCTTGAAGTTCACAAGGGTTAGGTGTACAGATAAGGTGTATAGCCTGAGCGCTCTCTCACCTACAGCCAGCAACACCTTCTCTAGGTTTCCTGTGCACTCATCCTTGATGCTCTCCTCAATATCACAACCAGCAACCTTTCTGTAGGCATCAAACACTGAAAATGCACATTTATAGTTAGGGTTTTTAAATTTCATTTAAATTAATTTGAACTTAATTTTTGCAATTATTTTTTTTCTAATTTTATTAAATGTAATCTATTTTATTATTGTTTTTATATTTTATTCTAACCCTAGAAAACATTCACTAACCAAATTTATTCACAAAATCATACACAAACATACCTAGATTCAGGTGCTCGATGCTCCGATTGCCAAGGATGTTGACAAACTTGTCCTCGTCCGTGCCAAACTTCTCCTCACCCGCCGCAAACAGATCCTGTGCGGCAGAGAAACCCCACACCATCACTCAGCACTTACAAAAAATCACAGCACGCCCTCTACTGGTAGACTTCAGACGTGCCAAGATCCCCCTGCAGCCATGCAGAAGATTATCTCATCCTATGAGTTTGTGTGTGCTGTCATGTTTAGGGACACATGTGCGCTTACTCCAAGGAGCTTACAGTTACATACCTGAGATTCTTAGAAAGTGCTTGTAAGGCTGAAACAAAAGGGTTGGAAGGGAGAGCGAGGAGCCCTGCATTTGACATTTGGACCTTTGATCACACTAGTGTGGCTGTAGCCCTATGGAGGCTAACCGACGCTGTATGAGGAGCCTTTCGTTGAGAGTGACTGGGGTGGCATTTAGTGGCTTTGTGTGGCCTGTGTCACACTCCAGTGGCCAGTGAGAATGCCTGTTAATCCCCCGGCGGTCATTACTATTTCATGCTCCCGCCGAGCCCGAGGTGTGAGCCACCTCCTCGTACCCACCTTTGCGTCCTTCTCGACTTTCGCATCGTCCACTCCTTCGTCCCTGTTTCCCTGAGTGGAGAGAAGAGCAGGAAGCAGTGCGAGAGAAAAGAGAGAGAGAGAGAGAGAGAGAGAGAGGGAAAGGTCAGGCCATCAGTGGTGATGAGTGATGGGGGAAGGCGTCACTGATGCCCCCTTGTTTTCTGCAGGAGGCTTGATGAGTTTGGGCCGGTGAGACACAGCCACCCCTGCGGATATTGAGTTGCTCGCATGAGGAGCATTTAATCCCGCCGCAGCACCTTTAATTACTTACGAGTGACATCACCACGCCACTCTCATTACTAGTGTGGATGGGAGCCATCTCTCTTGTATCTCTTGTCATCCTGTCACTCGCTCTCTTTCTGTCTTTGCACGCTCTCCTGCTCTTTCGCTCCTTCTCTCCGCCTCCCCTGCTGGGCTTTCTATTCTTCCTTCTCTCTCACTCTTCCATCAATCTTGATCTCCTTGCCAACACGTTAGCCCTGATTTTTTTTTTCTTTCCCTCGATCTTCCCCAACTCTTTGTTTTGGTGCACCTTTCCACACGTCTCTCTTTTGTTCACCTCTCTTTCTATTTTCCTCTCTTTTCTTTACCTTCAGTCGGCCTGCCTCGGTTGCCCCCCTCTCTAATTCCTCGCGCCACTCTCCTCTTACCTGCAGGAGAATCACAAGCATCCTCTGGTAGTGGCCTGACGTGTCACCCATGATGTCCTTCTCCAGTTTGCTGCCATGGTCTGTGTGTGTGTGTGATGAAAAAATAAAAGAGGACGAAACATGAGACAATGGCCAAATGAAACCCTCGCGCACTTGTTTCTGACAAGAGGCGTTAATAGTTTCAATCGACCTAAATTGGGCACGTTGTGCTTTAAGAAAGGTCGCCAGGCAGGATCCAATTAACTTGCATAAATTACAGCTTTTCCACCCTCTCTGGTGACAGTGTCAGGTGATCTTGAAAGTTTAGTCTCTTCTCAGAGCAGGACACGACTTATCATGTAGTTATGACAGCAATTATTTGGGTTGTTAATGCAGTGGAAACCATTACTGAGAAGACTTCATGCACAAATTGATGAACAATCATGACATGAAAAATGTCCCTGTCATTTTAAAATCAGAGATCTAAAAACACCAGCAAAAAGCCTCATCCACTAACCCTCAACAATTAAGTCAGATATTCAGTCAAACTTTGACAACTAACTCTTGCACAGTTGGCACAGATGACACACACAAAGTTTCATTGGACATGTTCATAGTATATAAAATAATATCCAGCAGTCTATGAGAAAACCTCTAGAGCAGTTCACCTGAAGTGATTAGGTTTGTTGTCCTTCTAGGCACCTCAGCATGCATATTTGACAAGCAATGGATCAATGTCCTTGGGTTTCTACCCCTAGCACTTAAGCTGAGAAACCATTCTTTGGCTGTCTAGGTTGACACAAAAGCCAAAAGAGGTGAAGACTCCCCTAATGCTTTTGACACGCAAGGACAACAGATCCAATCGCCAGACCAGCACGTTGCTTTGACTATTTGGGCGAAGTAAGACTGCCTGTTCACTTCATTCTTACCTTTTTTATATGCCTTGATGATGTCCTTTATCTCCTCTGGTGTTCTGGAAGCCAGGATCTCAATCAGGACACAGTCCTCTGTTCCAGCTCCCTGCAGGAACCAGGGGGTGGAGGTAGACTGTAGTTATGGGAAAGTCCTTTGTGTCCGGGTATACTGCTCGTTGGGTTTTCTTTTTTTTTACTCTGCTTTTTGGTCAGGATTTAGTTTGTCAAATATACAGACACCAGGTTCCAACAGAAGAATTCACAGTCTATCAAAACCACAGATGCCTATCAAAATGCTATTGATCTTTTTTTTTTTTAAATGCCTTGAGAGTTAAAGGAACAGGAGTGAAAAGAGCTTCAGGGAAGATGAAGAAATTGTGTCGCCTCCTGCCCTGCCTTTACTGTACCTTTATGGCTTTGTGAAGTTCATTAGCGTCATAGGATGCTGGAGGGGCCATTAAAGCAACGATGAGATCCTCCAACTTTCCACCAAGCTCTGACTTTAAATCTTTAACAAGGTCCTGCAAGACAGTTAAAAAAAACCTATATCATTAACAGCAAATTTGAAGTAAAAATTGAATTTGGTTATAAAAGGGGAAAATGTAAATAACAATGTATGCAATGCGTGCCTGGTAACAACCATGTGCTTGGTTGTAGACATGGTTATCTAGAGGCTGTATTTACAAATGCTGTTGAAATCTGAGCAAGTCCAAGAAAGAAATGCACCATCTCCCCCATCTAAGTAGTAAACCCTTGGATTGGTAAGTGCAATGGCACTCTAAATTTCACAAGCCTGTACATAAGTATTGACTGAAACCTCAGCCTGAAAACTTGCTGTGAAATATTGTCAATTGAGCAATCCCTAAGGCAATATGTATGGCTGGCTTATCCCTTGCAAATCCCTTACCAGCAGAGGAATATTTCAAAGCCTTATATTGTGCTGCTCCCAACTGTTTGTCTACAATTGATTTGTTTATTTTAATCTCTGCTCATTACTCCTCAGTGAGAGATGGAGAGAGGGAGAGAAAGGGCGTAGGAGAGACATGAGTTATCTTGATGGTGGGGAGGGGGAGCTATGGATCAGGTCACCCTCATTAGTTGTCAGAACCACTGGGAGGATTGATGCTTCTCCAAATAAAAGGTGGACACACACACACACACACACACACAGACACAGACACACATATGTGCACACCCAAACAAACACACACAAACACTGGACATCCAGAAATCCATCTCAATCTCTTTGATCCCTGTGTGTTTGCGATACTACAATCAGTTACCAGGGCAACATAGTGTCACAGGGCCTCTGGGCATGTGTGGAAATTGACTGACTTGAATCCCGGGAGTATACGGGGACTCTGAGTGTGGAGACTGTTTGGGAGAAGGCAGCTCATGTGTGTGTGCGCAGCCAGCCTTACCTTGCCATGGGATTTCTTGAACGCCGCCTTGATTTGCTGCCTCTGGTCATTGGACCGCGAAGTCAGGAGCATGAGAATGGTGTCCTCATCCGTTCCTATAATAAAATATTGTCAAAAATGATTTAGTAGGCCTATACTACAGTTCTATGAGTAATAGTGCATTTGTGCTTTTGAGCTAAAGTCTGCTTGCCATGCTCTGTTTGGTAACCTAATGCAGGACGCCGCTAAAGTATCTGCTACTAGTATATACTGGATCAACTGGTATCAACTGATTGTATCTGCAGGAGTCTACTGTTGCATTCCTGATAATGTGTGTTCCTTGAAGTGATAGCTGAGTTGAAAAGAGGGCATCACAACTTTCCATTCAGTATCATTGCTGAATAACTCTAATCTTACAAAGAGCATCTCTCTGTGGTGGTATAAACATGCACAAGTGCACCAGCCATATAGTGTGTACACACACACACACACACACACACACACACACACCATCAAACAGTGGTTACAAATGGTTAATGTTTTTTAGTACAATTTTAGTACATTGAGAGAAAGAGAGAGAGCAAGAAAGAAGACGGGGAGTGTGAGAATGAAAGAGAGAAACCTTGAACTTATCATGTAGTATTATAGTGTGTGAGAATGAAAGAGAGAGCAACACAGATTAAATATATATATTTTGTGATGTCCTACCAAGTCCTTTCATGGCCTTGTAGAGCAACTCTGCATCCTGCTTTGCATTGAAGTGAACAAAAGGCTTTACACTGCCCCCGGATGCCTGCATGACAGGACACAAATACAACATCAAGTAAGTTTTCCAGCAAAACACTCACAGTCACAGTCCATACTTCCAGACATCATTCGAATGCACACACATTTTAAAAAATGAAAATATTTATTTACACAAGTGGTTTAGTGTACATTTCAGATTAAAATATTATGTTATGTTCTGCCCAAAGTGACGTTTTGCAGACTGATAAGTGCCGTCATTACTTAATTAAACCCTTTTATCCCACTAAGACAACAACAGACAAACAGAGGAAAATAAACGCCTCCAAAGCCCCAGCTTGGTTTTCAGAAAGGCCTGGATTAGCCCAGTTGTGAGTTATGATATCATTAGTCTTCCACCCCCTTGGCCAGTCTCGCCCTGCACAGATGCGTCCCAAATTGCTTTCTTCTTGTTTGTGAGAAATACCACTGCTGTCTTGTAGAAGAGATGCAAGCACAGAGCACAACCTAATAGCTGCCACGCATCTAAACATTTTGTGGGCAAAGGATCATAAAAAGCTGGCGTTTATTTCACTACAGTGAAACCACACGAATACTCATTCTGCATAACTACATCCTACTACATGTAAAACATTTGAACTGCCTAGGTGATTTCACTAAATGTCGTGACTATACCTCAATGTGTGTGTGTGTGTGTGCTCTCTCTTCATGTCTCTCTCTCTCTTTCTATCTAACTGTCTTTCTCTCATCTGGTCTCACCTATACAGAAATCCAATCCACCCTCTGCACGACCCCTTTTTTCTAAGCCACCAGAGATCTGATACCTTCGGTCATGACTGACTGGGAAACAGCAGTTTGAGTCTAATTAACAAGAGTCAGGTGTCCTGGTCCAAGTGCTTTGATGTTTGCCAAATTATGATCTATATATTTTTTGTACTGTAAGAAAAAAGAATACTTTTTTCCATGAGATACACAGTACACTACATCATTTTAACCAATGTTCACTTGACACCCACTTCACATGTTTTTTTTTCTGTTTCTTCCAACTAGCAGTTGACATTAAGCCAAAAGATGGAAATTTAAGGACATTACTCATCCATTTTACTGTTAATTCTACAACACTGTAATAAGACTCAATATTGTTAATGTCATCATCTGCACACTGACAGTGATCGGTTACCGGCTATTCTATACTGGTATCTAGTCCAGGATGACATCAGTGTTCATTGCCATATGCTGTGAACACTGCTGTGTACACACACTGTAAATGTAGACTTCTGGGGAGGCAACACTAGCCATGAATCCTGTGATAACAGCTGTTGTATGTTTTGATCCAGGTTTCCCATGAGGAGCAGGTTACTTACCATTCTAGATTTTCTAATTGTAGTAGAGTTGCTGCTGTCAATGAAAACAAAAAAGTGCTAATTACATCGAAGCTCACAAAGAGATGTTCTATGCCGCAGTCTTTGTCAGACATATAATTTCTCATGAACTTCTACAAACCACAACCTAACAGAGAGGGTATTAAAAAGCTTGCATTAAAAAAATAAAGTCACATCCCTTTTTTGATAACACAATGCGATCCAACACACGATTCACGATCCTTCGGGAAGAAACAAGTGTCTTACCTGCTGAGAAAGTCAGTGACCTCTAAAGTAACTCTAGCTGGGGTATCCTCTTAGCATGAAAAGTTTTTGCAATTTGCATCCTCTTCTCCACCCAATACTCCATATTGAGCGCCACTGGCTGTCCTTCGCGATGACGTATCATTGCTTCACCAGAAGGTTGTCCTTATAACACAACTCGAAAGTTTGAGAAGGGTGTTAATCTAAATCGCTATGGTATTAAAAGGTACGTTGGAAAAACATTCTTTTTAGTAATATGATAAAAGTGAAACTAATATTGGGTCTGTCCGTTGATGTGACACAAAAAGGCTTCCAAAGGTCAATGTTTTCCAATATTTTAAGCATAATTCTACAAGTATTTAAAAAATTACAAAGGCGAAGACATTTTTTTCAGGGAATCGCAGTGGGTAACAGTCCGATGGTAGTATGATACCAGGTAGTCCCTTATCACTGGCATGGCAATCTCCGGCATCAGTCCAGCAATAAGCGCAATGCGCGCAACCCTATCAGTCATTAAGGTGATCGCCCAGAAGGAAATAGCGAAACAAGAAGAACCTTATCGTGTTCCTTACGGTATTATAGCGCGTATCAGACTCCATGCCAACCACACACTCTAATGAGCAACAAGTGTCAGATAAATTAAGGACTCGTTTCACCGTTCCTGTTTCTGTGCACCCCTTTGCCATTTCCTCACATGCAAAATATTACAATTATAAATTAAAAATAAAACGTTTCTAAAATGGCACATTCCAGAAACACATTACACCATTTGTAATAATGAAGTCAATGTAGTGCATAAGGCAGAGGTGCTCAGTCTACACGTATCTATTGGAAAATCTTATGATCTCATTTGCACCATACTGAAAGTTTACCCACACAGAGTTCACTCTGAGTTCACCCTATCTCAGCATTTCTCTCTCTCTCTCTCTCTCTCTCTCTCTCTCTCTCTCTCTCTAACCTTCTCCATTCACTCAGAATGTAATCAATAGCAGGAATATTATTTCCCCAGCATCTCCAGAGGCAGTCTGGGCAGCATGCTTTACCCCGTATGATTGACGGGGGCAAGTCACATCCATTCCCATAGCCTCTTTCCTCTCACACTCTTTCTGCGAAATATTTCCTGGGAGAGACTGGGTTTTATGACAGGCAGGGTCCAGGGAAACATCATGGGTGGATATAGAAGAGACTATGTGATTGATATAATTGGAAATCGCAAATAAGGATAGCGTATGTTTTATTCACCTCTTTTTGCTTCACTGTAAGCTGGGAACATTGCAGTTTTAACATCAATTTTTTTAACCCTCCTGTTGTGATCCAGTAAAATTTGACCTTTTCCCAAAATGTATTTTGTCGACCTACCGACCGACCATCGGACAGACAGAGTGACAGATGAAGTATTGGTGTATGTCTACAGCATCAATTGTTTCTTTATGGTGTGTGTGTGAGAGTGAGAAAGAGACAGAGAGTGAGAGAGACGTATTATTGCAAACGTGCTTTAGTACTGCACCTATTCTGAATATTTAACAGGCCCACACAGTACAGACACACACAAATGCATGTGCACACACACACACACATTCCCATCCACTGACTAAAATACAGCAAACACGCATAACTCACTGGCCACCCACTCAGCCAGCATTGCACAAAATTAACTGACCCCCACATCACTCTTCTGGAAGACATTCATATCTAGTCATTAGCATTTAAAAATAAGCAATTGATTTTTACGTCACAGATTGCTGCATAACTCATATGCATAACTGCATAACTTACAGTTCTCTTATTGTGGGTTAGCCAAAACCATCTAGGGTTTAAAAACGGACTGTAAATTGTTTTGGGAAATTCTTCCTATTGCTTTGAATCCTGCATGAACCTAGGAACAGGTCTGAGTGACAGGGTTAAGATGAATGTTTATGCAGATGGTGTTACTGTATATGCGACATGCCCACCACTGCACTGAAACTCATTAACCTTTGACCAAAGTGATGAACTCATTCTCTCCCAGTTACTCTCTTCTTATTTTTACTTACATACATAAGCTTCTCTTCTTTTCTGTCAGTCCTACACTGATTTTGTTCAATTTCTTAAGCTATGTGGTTACTAGATGGGCAAGCTATGTTGCATGTATGTGTATCAACAGAACTTTGCCATACAGTGTAAAAATAATGGGGTTATAACTTATTGTATTGTATTGTATAACAAATATTGTTACTCTTGGTTTGGTATTATTCTCAGTATTTGATGGATGTTAACATGGTTGCCTACTGGCCATTACAAACACCTTAAAAAGTTCCGCAAGGACTAAAATGACAGTATGATTGATTGTTTGCATCAAAATGTCCATTTGGCTCAGTAATAAAAAATGAACTTTAATAATTGATGGATGTAAATATAGAAAATGCTAGAGAGATTTGACTGGGGAAAACAAATGAAACCTGTTGGCGGTTGGTTCAGCTGTTATTTATTAGCCCAGGATAAGCCTAAATAACCACATGGTTTCAAAGGCTCCAACGCAAATTTGTTTTTAAGAATCATTTCATGAAGTTTTTAACCTATACAGACGTGCAAAAATGTTGACTTATGCACATACCAAGACATTTGTGCGCAAAAAACATCTCAGATCTTTTTAAAGATAATTACTTCTTAAAAGAACACAGTATGACCAAAAAGTATGAACTGTAGTTATGAACTATTTTCATCCAGTTTCGCATATTTTCATGCAATATTTGGCAAAACACAGTACTTAATTGTAATCACTCACGGCAACAAGCAAGCCTCCTGCAATAACTAAAAATCACAGCCCCACACATTTTCACTCTCCTGTGAGAAAGACCAGTTTTTTTTTTTTTGAAAGGTCCAAGGAAAACGTGCCCATTGGACTGGTGTATCAAGGCCACATAGCTCAAAGGGAATGTTCTCGGATGGGTCCCTGGTGGTGAGTCTCCCGGACCGACCTGCGGGGCTGCAGCACCGAGCCCCCTACTGAATTCTTCAGCTGCTTCAGCACCATCCACAGCAGCAGTCCCATGAGCAGCAGCAGCAGTGAGCACAGCCCCAGGTAGATGGTCAAATTCCACCCCCAGCTCACCGCCATGGGAAGGGAGGTGGACGCCACGAGGAACCTATGGGGGGAGGGCATGAAGTCTCCGCTGGGGTCTCCGCTAAGCTGCCCATCAGACGGTGCTTCGGTGGAGGAGGCATGGACCTGGAGCCGGATGGACCTGAGATTGCATTGGTGTGTGGAGCTCCATATTATTTGTTGTGGGTTTTGCTCTCAGTATCCTCTGTATCTTGGGTTGAAAGAGTCTTTTGTGCTGAGATTGAAAGCATGCCCCTCACCTTGTAGTGTGTCTTGGCAAGGCACAAGCCTGTCTGGTGCCTCATCGCTGGTGTCTCCACCCCCTCTGATGCTGAAAAGCATACAGCCAAGCTCTCGATTCATCAATTGGTGATGTGTACACACACCACACACACACAAATAATGACCCAGCATCAGCAACTGAGATGTCATCACAGCAAGATAACTTTCAGGTTAACTGTATCTGACTGTTGACTGTTGCTTTGGCAATAATAGGTCAAGATCTTTGCTACTTAAATTTGAATTTGCTACCCTATATAAGCAACCCCTCCAAATAATTATTCTGCAACTAACATATCTCCTTGTACACTATTAGTTTTCAATTTGCTTGTAGCAGTATACTTATAAATATTTACTACTTACACTTAAATATTTGTATCTACTGGTAAATAAGGTCTGATAAAAGGCCTGTAATTTTTTCAGGATAAAGCTGAAAGAAGCGTTGATGGGTAAATGATGGGTGAGATTTCACTTTTGAGA
>JAGFZM010001004.1:375001-397619 GCA_017657215.1 Limnothrissa miodon
TACCACATTTTACCAGCTCACGAAGCTGCTCTTTTGAGATCTCCACTAACTCGACCACATGTTGCCAAAGACTCTAGATTGCCGTCACTGGTTCGAACGTGCCCTACAGGTTCACCATGGCAACCACCTCCTTGTTTGAGGTCTTGTGGAAGGCTAGTGAGTTAGCTAATGTAAGTTCAGTCGGCCAAAATCATGCTTCGCAGTGTACGCACAAACGTTTGGATTTAGTCTAAGACATTACTGTATATGTAATGTTAGCTTCTGGTCAACGCAGTGGCTTTTGCGAAACTGAATAGCGTTTACGTATAGCGTTAACGTTTAATCAAAACCGAGCAGATGGCTATGGAGTGGCTGGCTAACATTAACGTTAGCTAACGTTAACGTCAAACTAAACTGGCTTACAAACAGTCAACCAGCTAACGTTAATCCCGATGTTAATCCACAGTCAAGAAGATGCATCCCTCGATCCGACTGAAATGTGTTGAATATTTGGGATAAACTGACTTGTGTTAAAGTTAAATGTCCAGACGTGACACTTTAACATAACAAGCCTCAGATGTAAGTTAACTTTTACGTGGCTAGCTGCAAGAGGATCTAAACCGTTCTGCAAAGATGGAGATAAACTTGAATCATGTTGATTATATGCAGGTAAGCAATGGCGTCTATATTCACTGTGACATCTAAATAATGCGCATTACGTTTTTATTTATGCTGCTGCTAGACTTGCCAGGTTACTAAATACTCCTAACGTTAATGGGCACTGCCAGTGTAGCTAGCCGTCGAGAATAACGTTATCTGTTGAACAGCATTACAATTAAATCCAGCAACAGGCTGACGTACTTAGTAGACACCCGTTAACTTAGCTTTTTTCCTAGTGTTCATAGAACTTGAATGTTTCATGTTTTAATCATAATGGTAAAGTATAATTTGGGAAACTACTCTTTTCCAGGTTGGAGTGACCTCTCAGAAAACGATGAGGCTACTTCCTGCGATAGGACGTAAAGCTACTCAAAAGGTAACGTTAATTCCATCCCAACAGACACCATCCCTACATCTGCTGTACTTGTAATCCATTTAGTATGTAACGTGATGATGAGATAAATCAGTCAACCAACCAACTGTTACATTTTGTGAACAAGGAGCAACTTTCAACTTTTTGCCTCTACCTTGATTATTTTCACATTCTCTGCAGACTGACTTGACCCTTTTTTTGACAGGTGGCAGTGGCAGATCATGATGGCATACTAACATGTTTTGGGATGAAAAAGGGAGAGGCAGTGGTAGGTATTTTACCTCATTACCTAAAAGATAGGCTACTTTGAACTTAATTTGGGAAATAAAAAATCCTTGTTGTGTGTCTGTTTCGCAGCCTGTGTTTAAGACTCTACCAGGCCAGAAGATATCCAGACTGGTATTGGGTGGAGCTCAGGGAACTCCTCAGGAGAAGATCTTTGTGTCATGCGGTTCTGAAGTCAGAGGCTTCACCAAGAAGGGAAAACAGTTCCTGTCCTTTGAAGCCAATCTGACGGAGACCATAAATGCCATGTTAGTTTACAGAATTCACTTATTGCTAGTATTCATTAATTTCCCTATTAAATGTAAGTCATTTTCATGCCATGGCAGTTTTTATTGTTTAGTTTGTTTAGTTACCGTATTTAGTTTATTATTATGCAGTGCTAAAATACTTTAAGTCCAGGCAGGCTTTCAGTCACTGGCTTATTTTTTTATATATATTTTTTTCTTTTCTTCTTTTTTTTTTATCTTGCATGCAAATAGTTTCCCACTTGTGAATAGTCAGACCCCTGTGCAGAGTGTAGAATTAGTCACTAGTTTAATTACCATACTAGAGTTAATGTGAGCTAATCTATGAAATGCATCAATTCTAGGCACGTTTCCGGGGCTGACCTTTTTGTGTGTGCCAGCTACATCTACAACCATTACTGCGACTGTAAGGATCAGGACTACTACTTGTCTGGTGACAAAATTAATGACATTGTGTGCCTGCCTGTGGAGACGGTTGGGCGCACTGTGCCAATTTTGGCCTGCCAGGACAGAGTGCTTAGAGTCCTACAGGTAATTGTTTCCTTCTAATTCTTATTCTTGTTTCCCTTCTTTCTTTTTTCTTTCTTTCTTTTACAAAGATTACAGTTTGGTGTTAGCAATGTATCACGTTATCTATGGTTTTCTGTAGTTTTTGTTTCTCTAAATTAGTTTTTCTATCGCTGTCATGCCCCAGGGATCTGAGCTCCTGTATGATGTGGAAGTCCCTGGACCTCCGTCAGTCTTGGAGCTTAACAACCAAGATGGAGGTAAGTTCTCTTATATGGTGGAGTAAGAAACAGAATCCAGTGATCACAGTGAACAGGTTTTTTTTTTTTTTTAGTATTCTAATTCTTCCATCCTCACCTGAGAAATTACGGGATGTCTATTATTTCCTGATGACAGAACACCTATGGCATAGATCTGGTAAAACCTGCGGACAAACCTCCTAGAATCACTTAACACAAAGACACACACTAAAACGGATAAAACAACACAGCTTTATCAATATGTAGCTATATCAGCATGCAGCTCATTTTGGAGGGCTGAAGGAGCATGCCTTCCGTTGAAATTGCTGATCAACAAATATTTAGTAGATGAAAGTGAACTCACCTTCTCTGACCTTCAGGTAAAGAAGGAGAAGAGGTTCTCTATGGGACAGCAGATGGAAAGCTTGGCTTGGTGAAAATAACAGAATCATCGCCCGTCTCAAAATGGGAAATCAATAATGACAAGAGGAAAGGAGGTATGCATTTGCCTTGTAGATATCTGGCCTCTTTTCCTGTCTTTCAGCTTAACACTTCCTTCTTATACCAGGCTTCCAGACATGGACATGCTGTATGATAAACAAGGTGTTAAGTTGTATGCAACTGGAGCTTGAAGATGCTTCACCTGATGATGGAATTATTTCTCTGGAGTAAGATCTGCTCTTCCCAGGAATTTTAACTGTGCTTCGCCTTCTCTCTATGTTTACTGTGAATGACTTCTTCAGGTCAGAACAGAATGAGGCTTTTAGAAAAGCGAAATGTCTTGAATGTCCAAAAAGATGTCCACTTCATACTACTTAGCACCTTGTTTACCATGACCTGGGTAAATGAGAATCTGTGTATCAGATTATGTGTATGAAGTGTATCAGATTATGTCCACACTATGGTTCTTCTCCATTAGGCATACTGTGTATTGACACGTTTGACATTGCTGGTGATGGGGTGAGGGACATCTTGGTTGGCAGGGATGATGGAACTGTGGAAGTTTATGGACTTGACAGCTCAAACGAACTTTCGCTGCGCTTTGAACATGTGAGTTCCTCAACCTTCCGTTCCTCAGTTCTGCATGGTTACATAGATAGATTAGATAGTTAGATAGATTAATGGCACAGCCGGTGATTCCATTTGACTCTAATATACCCTCATAAACCTCCATACTAGTCAGCTGATTTGTCCTTGAAAATTTAAGTGATTGTGTGGAAACCATACAGTCAATGGTGGAAAGTTCTAGCTCTGTAAAAAGTGGTTCAGTTTTTGTCTCAAAAGAAATAATTTTAATGGTCATATTCATGGTCACTCTTACTCTGGCTTTAGGTTCTATCAGAGAGTGTCACATCAATTCAGGGGGGCTGTGTAGGAAAAGAAAATTACGACGAAGTGTTGACAACTACCTACACAGGTATGATACTGTTCCAAAAGGTGGCTTTACTGGCTTAACTGGTTAAGTGAACCTAGAGTAAGTGTTTTCTGTTTGGGGTTTTTAGATTTTCTGTTCCAAAATGGTCATGGGGAGTTATTATGGTAACAAACTGTTTGCTCTAAATGGATGCAGACAAGGCCGTTGTAGAATTGCATAATCGACTTTCGTCTATCGACATTAGTCTACATCTACTTTCTTACTTTTTTATTCTCTTTTTATTTATGGTAACTGAATCAGGATGAGATGCTGTGGTGTCCCAAGTCTGAGTTGTGTGCATTGACTGACGTTGTTGTGTGGTGCAGGCTGGGTGACGGGGTTGACCTCTGAACCCCAGCAGATGGAGGCAGGTCCTGGAGAGGAGGTGAAGATGAGCAAAGAGACCCAGGCCAAGGTGGCAGCCCTCAGGTACCCACACAGATGCAACAAAACCATTCAGATATTCAGTAGTGACAGTAGGTTTCAGTAGGTTGGTATTCACACAGAGTTGATTGGTTGATTAAAGCTGCCATGTGCATGCTTTTCTTAATTAATCATAGTGCTCATGAGTGTGTGTGTGTTTGTGTGTGCGCAGGGCTGAGTTGGAGCAGCTTCAGGTGAAGGTATTGCAGGGCCGGGAGAAGTATCAACTGAGCTCCCAGTCGAGCACTGCCGTCTCCGCCGTCCCTGTCTTCAGCGTGAACGACAAGTTTACCCTGTGCCAGGACGATGCCAGCTACAGCCTCACACTCGAGGTCCAGACCGCCATCGACAACTTACTGCTGCAGGTCTGCACAGCCAGCATCAACGACTGATGACACTGACACAACAAAATCATATTTTTAAGAATGGGATAGGCATCACCTGTGTGCCTTCATGCACAGGTGGTCCTGCTTTAACCAGAACGTTCTGTTGGCCACAGAAATGGAGGTTATGACAGCAATTTAGTAGTTGTAAAATAGTCAAATGGCGAATTAAGTGCATCAGCAACTCTGTGAAGTAAACCTTTAAATAAAACCTGATAAAAAATTTTCAGCTAAATACACTTGCAAAATATGTTGCAAAATATAGCAAATGGACATGGTGGAAGTTTATTCTCCCATGAATCTTTTTTTTTCCGGTGTAGTTTGACACTGCTGCTTAAACCTAAGAAGAAATGTGATGACGACTACATATGATGTGCAACTTTCAATCAAACACTGAAAAAAATCTGATAACAGAATGACCAGAGCCTGATGTAAAATAATTTCTAATGCTTTGTTCAAAATGTTGTTAACATAGACAGGTGGCCTTGTTGATTATGTAATACACGATATTTAATCTCTATTCTGTTACACAATATTGTGTAACAGAATAGGGAAATGACTGTGATTAAGATGAGCAGTTTTATTTAACGCGGTGCCGTCACCCAACACCATTCGCTTGCCATACAGATTTCATTACATGATTGCTTTCTTATTTGCAACCAGAGTGATGTTCCAATTGACTTGTTGGATGTAGACAAGAACTCTGCTGTTGTGAGCTTCAGTGAGTGTGACTCAGAGGTGAGCCTATCAGATGTTTGTTTTCTCATATGAGTTATCCAAGGTTGGACTATTAACCAGATCAAGATTAGCAAAATTAAATGCACTAGTGCTAACTTTGTGTGACTTCCTGTGCTTTCTTCTCAGCAGCCAAATGGCAATTTTCTTCTGGCTACATACAGGTGCCAAGCAAACACTACCAGGCTTGAGTTGAAGGTGAGCACCTGAAGGTCTCTACTTTGTCAGAACCAAGAGGTTCTCTTGGTTATTGATTCGTCTTCTAGTTTGAAATGAAATTGAGCTGAAATGACATTAAGTGAGAGTCAGGAATAGCTTAACTTGTTTTGCATCAGTAGACTGACATTCTCGATCCTCTCAGGTGAGATCTATTGAGGGCCAGTATGGCACTCTCCAGGCTTACATCACCCCCCGCTTGCAGCCCAAGACCTGCCAGGTGCGCCAGTACCTGATCAAGCCTCTGTCCCTCCACCAAAGAACCCACTCTATAGACCAGGAAAGGTATGGCACGGCAAGAAAGAGAAACACTCTACTAGTGTTGGGGGTTATTGAAATTGTGTGCCTGAAATAACACAGTTGTCACCAAAAAAAAAATGCAGTTTCTGTTATCTGTTTTCAAAATTCAGTGGTCAAGGATTACTTCAGACTACAACAATTTTAAACAAAGTTTATCAAAGAAAATCAGTTGAATTATTATGTCTTAGGCTAAAATTGGGTATGACCTTATTACATTTGTAAAAAGACTTTAGAATGGAATTCGAATTAGATTACTTATTTATTAATTTTATAACAAGTGATAGATAATATAATTTTTTTATTGAAAAAGTGTTGATACTGTAACAGTGTTGCTGTTGTCTGTTTTTTGCTCAATGCACACACAGACCCATGAACACCTTGAGCCTGGTTGGGCAGTTCAGCTTTGCGGAGATCCACTCATGGGTGGTGTTCTGTCTGCCGGAGGTGCCGGAGAAGACCCCGGCAGGAGACAACGTCACCTTCTACTTCCAAAACACTTTCCTGGGCACGCAGCTGGAGGCCACATACTGGTGAGATCAGCAGGGCAGTTTGTTATTAGTAACTGGGAGGAGGGGCGGCAGAGAGTAGAATTGGTGTTTTTACTGTTTTTCGCCCTACTTTGAGTTTTAAAGCATATAGGGCTGACATTAGCTAAAACACCAGTGTGTTAATAGCAACAGAAAATGTCATAACATGTTTATTTGGTGTGTTGTAAACGTGATGTATTTGGTGATGTAGTCACTTTAATAAACTGTAATGATATGGGAAATATTATTTGGGGAAAAATGGACTAAGACCTGGTGATCAACCTGCTTTTCTGTTTCCTGTTTGATTTTAAGCAAGGGCGAGGCAAACTTCAAATCTGATAACATTTCAACTATATCAATACTAAAGGATGTCCTATCCAAAGAGGCCACAAAGAGAAAGATTAACTTGAACACATCCTATGGTAAGTAATTTGTTGTACACCTATTTTTTTAAGTCCTAATTGAAAAGAGGAAAAGTAATCTTAAACTCATCAACAGTTCAAACTTTATTCAGAAAACCAAGCTGAGAATGCAGGATATCAGTTGCACTAAAAAGGTGTTTGTTAGGAAGAATGAACGCATATGGTTTACAGGCAAACCTCTTTTCATTATTACTTGATTTGTTCTATTACTTCAACCAAAGCAGAATGGCCCTGTTCCTCAAAAAAATACAAACGCACTCAAAGATCTGTGAACATGATGGACCTGGTTGGCCAGTTGAGTCTTGCAGAGATCCATTTGTAGTGGTTTTCTGGTCTTCCCTTCTTTGCATTTAAATATACTGAAGTCAAGCTACAAGCTACACACACTCCAAACATGTGATCTTAAGAGGGGTCCTGGGGTAACCACCCTGGCTGCCTACTGTTCTACCCCTGTTAGCCACGCTGCAAAACCCATCTCAGCTCGTAGCCAGAAAGGAAAAGAAGGAGATTGGGGTAGTTTATGGTGAGCCTACCTGTGCTCAACACTATATTAATAGTAGTGCTTCTACCTTTTTGAGTTAATCTATCGTACATTCAGATGTTATTTGTACAAATGTGTTATGATATCTGTTCCTGTCGTACAGAAATAAATGAGGACTCGGTGAGCCATACACTGAAGATGATTCACCCGAAGCTAGAGTATCAGTTGTTGCTTGCGAAAAAGGTGCAGCTTATTGATGCTCTAAAGGTGAGCCACAGCAGGTGTTCATTGCTATTGCTGCATATTAAGTCACTATACCAGGTCAATTGTCTAGGATCCTACATACTCTCTATTCATCTTTTTACTGTGTGATAAAATGATCTACAAAATGCATTTATCCTAAGGGTGTGGCTTATGTCTGAAACAGGAACTGCAGGTCCATGAAGGCAGTGCTGATTTCCTTATACCTGAGTATCGTGGTATTCTGGATGAGTCTACTCACCTTTTAGAAGAGTACAAGAAGCAGCCGGCCCATTTGGAAAGATTATATGGTAGGAAATCATACAGCAGGTGATAGTGTTGTGTTTAGCGAACCAAAGCTATAGTAGAGAGAACATATACTGTACTTATGCAGATTACTTAAAAATTGACATATTTGTGAGATATCTTACATTTGTGTTTTTTACAGGTATGATTACTGATCTCTTCATCGACAAATTCAAGTTTAAAGGACAAAATGTGAAAACCAAGGTGTCATTATTACTGGAAATTCTGGATAACTATGATCTGAATTCTTTGATGGAATTCTTCAATGAAGCGTAACCTATTCCAATATAAAACACTTATTTTATGTCAATGTTTGTCTTTTCGTCTGTGAAAGATTTGTTTGTGTGTAGACTATTAAATTGTCTATGGTATGTTCCATATTGCCTGAGGGGCCACACATACTTGACATTTCAATATTCTTTGTGTATTGGTGTTTTTGATAATGTAATAAATTTACTTCAATGCATTTTGTGTAAGTGAGTAAAATATATTGAGACAGTTAAAGCTGTTTTCACTTTCCATACACAATATTGGGGGGGGGGGGTAATATTAACAGGTAATATTTACGCACAGGCAATGTACACTATCATCTCCATTTCCATAACTTAGCTACCCAAACAATACTCGTGGCGTTTACACAATGTGTGTAGGTTGTCATTTTATGGATACTGAACAGTGTATGATACTGAACGATGCTTGAATTTCTAACGGCATAAACACGTTTGATACGGTGTAATCCACAATAAACGAGTAATACAGAAATAGAAAATATATCAGTTAAATAATAATGTATTGTCACATACGCTTTCCTGACGACCTAGTCGTTTTTTGAAATTTGTCTGAACCAATAGAGAACTGAGAACACTGAATCCCCAACGGTTTGTGACAAGTTTGGATTCTTTCGGCTACCGTACACTTAAGTGACGTAGGCGGCGGACGAATTGTGATTGGTTGTTTTCAATAGTCGCGGGCTACTTGAACTGAGACAGCAACAAAATCTGCACGGTCTGAAAAGAAACAAGGCAGGATAGGTGAGGGCATCGTATTGGATGCACATGGTGTGATGGTGGCTCTTTTCTTTGTTATCGCTTAATTTGTTGCAGAATGGATTTTTTCCTTTAGTTTTGCTGTCATCAACTGGTTTTGGGTAATTGTTTTATGCCGTTGCTAGTCTGCAACCTTTTACTGTAGTTTGCTGCTAGCTATCTAGCTAGCTAGCGACGTCTGATTTGGTCATCGGTCGAGTCCTACCTGTCTTTGGTTTGATAAATTTGGTTATTTGAACGTCACAATTGATATCATATGACTATCTTGTAGCTAAGCAAGTATACTAGTTTACTGATTTATTTTAAAATCTTACACATCAGTAACAGTTTTCAGACTTGCTTGGTTAGCCACTGTCCGCAAGAAAATGTCAGCCTTTACCCAAGGAAACGCGCTTCGTGATTCGGAGAATCAAGAAAACGTGCTCTCCAGACTACGAGCTTCTAAAGGCAGGTTGGAAAATCAAGAAAATGTGATCTCAAAGCCATCTAACCGAACAGTTTTGGGAGCATTGGAAAACAATCCACGCAAACTACAGATTCAGCGCGGCTTAAAACAGGTTGGTTGTATGCTGCAAGTTGAAAAGTTAGCCAGAAACTAGTTAGGCAACTGATGTTTTCCCCTCCATTCATGTTTTTTTTGGGGGGGGAGGAATGTAAGACTAACATTTGAGTTGCTGCTATTTGAGTTGTAGTAACATTGGGTGAACGTTGTTTGGTCTCCTGAATAAAGCATGATTAATTGGGTGGCTAACCTACCACTTGTGGGTAGCTGTGTGGAAGCTAACCAACCGCCAAGTATTTACTGTTCATTTGACTGACGGAACATTGCTAGTTGAAATGTACAGAAAACCCTCAAATTCTGTGAAGTGTCTATTAAAAACGTACCGTCGCTGTATAAACGAGCAGATTAATGCAGCCGTTTAGCTTTTTTTCACTTGCTTGGGTAATTTTTAAATGCCCAAGTTCCCTCCTAAGCTTTCCGCCATTTTGCGTCTGTCAGTAGGCCTATGTCCAAAACATTCAGGTTGTCAATCAGCTGTCGCTGGGTTTTACTTGCATTGTTTTACTTTCAGCTTTTTTAACCTTCATTAGTGATTGAACGATAAATCCGCGTCTTTTGATTAAATACTTGCTCGATTGCCCTGCCTTGTGACTGCATGTTTGTAAACTAGCTAATGTGTGTGGCCACCTTGCAGGCATCAAATCAGGTCCCTTCTTGCAAATCAGAAGACTATGGCAGAAGTTGTGTGGAAAAGTTGCCCCCCCAACAGCCAGCTTTCCAGATTCATGTGGATGAGCCTGATGGTGCCTGCACTAAGAAACAAGTGCAACCCTCCAAATGCAGCGCTGAGGATGCATCCCCCCTTACACTAAACCCTACTGTAACACGCCTAAGGCAGCCTCTTGCAACAATTGACCTGCCCATGGATGTCAGCTTTGGTATGTGTTCCAAGATGAGTTTGATATTGCAGTCTTCATTCCCACTAACCTTAAACTGACCCAGTCCTCTTTTGGGTTTAGATTGCCCCATGGACATGTCTGTTGTTGAAGAAGAAAAGCCACCCTGTGTAAATGAGGTCACAGAGTATGCTGCAGAAATTCATGCACACTTGAGGGAAATGGAGGTGAGCAGAATTTCCCAGAGTTTCTGAAAAGACCATTGATCTTATACTTTTTGCTTATGTCCTGTACTTTTGTACTTGTCAATAGGTGAAGTGCAAACCAAAACCTGCCTACATGAAGAAGCAGCCAGACATCACGAACAGCATGCGAGCCATCCTTGTGGACTGGCTTGTTGAGGTCGGCGAAGAGTATAAGCTCCAGAATGAGACACTGTATCTAGCTGTGAACTACATTGACCGTTTCCTGTCCTCAATGTCTGTGTTGAGAGGAAAGCTGCAACTGGTCGGAACAGCTGCCATGCTGCTGGCTTCGTAAGTTGGCTGTTGCTAACGAGCTAATGCCATAGCTTTCGCATCTGCTCATTTTGTGGCAAACTGTTATAGTGGGCACTGACTCCGTGTTTTCCCCCTCGCAGGAAATTCGAGGAGATCTACCCTCCAGAGGTGGCAGAGTTTGTTTACATTACTGATGACACCTACACGAAAAAACAGGTGTTGAGAATGGAGCATCTGATCTTGAAGGTGTTGTCCTTTGATCTATCAGCCCCCACAATCAACCAGTTTCTCACCCAGTACTTTCTGCACCAGCCAGTCAGCAAAAGGGTAGAGAGTTTGGCAATGGTACGTATAGTGCTTTATATGCTAGTTCTTTGGAACTTGATTACCCCCTGCCCCCACACACACTTAACTTGACTTCTACTGTAGTTTCTTGGTGAGTTGAGCTTGGTGGAATCGGACCCCTTCCTGAAGTACCTCCCCTCACAAACGGCGGCTGCTGCGTACATTTTGGCCAATCACACAATCACTGGTGGATCTTGGGTAAGGAGTTGACAAGATTCTTTGCAACTGAAAGTCACAAAATGTGTGGTTGGAAAATGGTAACATGCATTGTTCATGCTGCCGTTCTAGTCGAAGACGCTGGTTGAGGCCACTGGATACACTTCAGAAGAATTGATGCCCTGTGTCTTGGATCTGCATCAGACCTACCTCAATGCTGCCAGACATGCACAGCAGTCTGTGAAGGAGAAGTACAAAACCTCAAAGTGAGTAAAGCATATCACTTTGTGAGACTTTAATGCCTCTCTGCTTTTGTGTTTCATGTTTAAGTTTTTCCCTTTGTTTTTGTTAGGTATCATGAAGTTTCCCTTATCGACCCTCCTGAGAAGCTGCAGTTGGAATAGATTCAATCCCAGACGTTTATAATTTGTGTACACATTTATTTTTGTACTAAGTGTTGCATATTTCCAGGATTTCAATAACTGAAACCATAGCCTTGACTACTTTGGTATGTGGTGAAATTGGTGCTTTTAATGTATAATTTTTTTATATGGCTGTCCTTAAGGACTGCTTTTAATGCCCGATTCAACCAACCAGAAATGTGTATGCAGTTAATCAAGCTGTGGTTTTAAATGTTTTTGTATGTCTCTCCTTTTTGAGGCTATTTCTGGACTATTTATGCAGCCTCAGATTTTTCTGTTTTTGGAAATGCCACCTGTAATTAAATGCCCAGAATTTTTACATCCAAGTGTTGTCCTGTCTTACAATGTTTGATCTGTGACGTGTGTTTCTGCACAATGAGAAGCTTTGGGCTACTTCACTGAAAGGCCTAATTTTCAGTTCAAGAACATGAATGTATTTTAAACGGGTGGTTCAGAGTATGGTGGTGATGCAGGGCAGGGGGAAAGGTAACTTCAGGGTACTGTAGATGACCAAATGTGGTACTTTGACTTGTGGGCACTGGAAGTGTAGACATAATGTTGCATGTTTTGATGTCAGGCTCCTGGGGGTCTGGGTTTTATTGTTTTGTATTTAATATTTTTACAATCAAGGGTTAGATTTTAATGGAAATGGCATGTTCTGTTCCCAATACAATGCCTGATCTTGGTGCATTAAGTAACAGCGTGGTGCATTTGTTTGGCCTTGCGTAAAGGTGTCTGCTTTGAAATTTGTATGACGAGGATATTCTATTTCTGTAGCATCCATACTTTGACATACTGGTGTTTGCATGTCCGTTACTGAAGTACATTTTGGTGAGATTTATTTTCAAAGTTATGGTTGTGGTTCACCTGTTGCTTTGAACAGTATCAAGTGGGAAGCTCCTGGAAGCATTTCATAGAAGGTAGACTGGCTAAAATGTAATGTAACATTACATTACTGTTGTGTACCATTTGGCTGCAACATAGAAATTAAACCTGAAGCAGGGAGTGTAAACAACAGTGATGGAGCCTTGCATGAATAAGCATACAGATTTCATCAACCATTCAAATGCAAGCTGAGAATTAGGGTTTTATTAAGTTTTGTTCATGTATTAGAGTTCTTCCAGCTACACATATGTTTAACAAAATCAGACTTCAATTATGGCATGCCTTTTAACATTTTAGTGAACTATGAAAATTAACTCAATGTAAGAACCCAGTGTGACCCCACAGAAGATGCAATGCAGTTCCAGAGTACACAAGCCAATCTAACAGAAGTTGTAGATGAATGCAAATTTTTTAAACTTAGTTTTGGGAAATAAGCATACTAAATTCAGCTATTGATAAGGTAACATTTTTAAAGGTATTACAAAAGTCGGCACATAAAATCTGGCTTCATTCAATTAAGACTGAGGTTCTCCCGGATTGTTAATACAGATTGTATCATTAAAGTTCACATTTTAATTTAGAAAGGAAAAGTAACACCAGCACACGTACAACAAAAGAAGCCGTTTCACGGAAGATTAAGTATAAAATGGATGATACATATGATTCAATGTTTTGAATTCTACAGTACAACAGACTATGATCCTATACCTGACAACTCAATCAAAAAATTGCTGTTATAAACATTAATAATTTCTTTATAAATAAGTAATCTCAATTTAAATCAGCTCTGAAAAAATACCCCACAAATAAATACATCCTGAAGGTGACAGACCAAAAGCTGTTGCCACCGTGGGTAACAAAACAAACAAAAACAACTTCTACAGTGCCCCATACATATATACACACATAGTAACCATAATCATCAGCATCATTAGATGTCTTTTCCCCGCAGTGCATGGTCAGGTCTATCATCCAGGTTTTTAAAATCCAGCTGTTGAGCCCAGTGCAGCAAACGCTTGAGAGAGGGGAAGCAGATGAAGAGCAGATGGTTGACACAAGTAGCTGTGACTCCAAAACATTCATCACGAGTCTGCCCTGCAACGTCAGTCTCTCTGGAGGCCAATCCCTTCTTCCCGCTGCAAGAGGGCTGCATTTATAGATCTGTGGAAGTGTGTATGCGTGTGTTGGTCTATGCAAAAGCTAAGATGAGGGAAGGCCAGGCTAGACACCAGTAGGGGCCAAGCGACTGATAAAGGCAATGCTGTTGAGGCACATGCGTCTGAAGAAGGCAGGGCAGGTGGGCTTCATGATAAAATGCTCCAGAAGCATCCGTAGCTCCGTAAACAGGGAGCTGGATTGGAAGATTATAAAGAGAGTTACACTGATGAAGGGGTAGACAGAACACATTTTGAAAACACATTTTGTCCTACACAATTCTCAAAAAAGCCTTCCATTTAATGGTAACAAACCATATTTCCCCCAGCTCACTTTACAAGCCAACGGATAGGAGGAGAAAGGTGTAGAAATAGACAGTGCTTTGTTTTCAATCTAGTTGTCAGTGTAATGTGTCAGCAATTCACTGACAGTCTAAGATTTTTTTAAATAAAAACCGAGTGTATTACCATCAAAATGCCTGCTATTAAAAGGAATTATCCGGAGTAAAATACACTGTAGATCAATTTAAGGATAATTGGGAGTACATACGTTGAGTTGACATCAAAATCATGTCATTCAGATGCGTTTTGAGAAAGTTATATTTTACCGTTTTGAGCCAAAACTCGTTAGCCTGGAAGTGACCAGTGCATATAATTCCGCCGCTACAAAACGCTATTTTTATACCTCTTCTACAGTTCCGAGGTCTTCATGAGGTCGGATAGAGTCTCCAGAATGAATTTTAACAAGCCAGTGCCTTTCCGGAAATGTTGCTGCTTCAGCTGTCATCTTTAGGACACTTCCAGGCTAAATATAACTCTCTCAAAACACATCCGAATGACATGATTTTGATGTCAACTCAACGTATGTACTCCCAATCATCCGTAAATTGATCTAAAGTGTATTTTACTCCGGATAATTCCTTAAATGCCTGAAGATATGCCATCAGAAATAAACTAGGTGGTTACAGGATGTCCTTTACATGCAGAAAATTGCTTTCTCTCTTAAAGCATAGAGGTGCACAAGGTGTAGAAGACAAAAGCAGTTCATAAGGAGTACCTACCGACAGTATGGGTTACGTCTGGAAGAGTACCGGAGGGTGAGAAATCGATAATATATGAATGGCTGCAGAATGCTCCCCTGTCCACTGTAGACAAAATTAATAAGGAAATAAATACATTTACACTGAAACTTTCCATTATGGTTTTGGTTAAGGCAGAGTTTCCATAGCCATTGTTTGCAAATGAGAGAAAAGTGAGAAAATCAAAAGCATCCACATAGCATCTTTAATTGTGGACATACCTGAAAAGCATGAAGACAGTAGCAGGCATGAGAAAGATCTCATTGCAGGCAATGAACTTCAGAATGTTCTGTTGGTTTGAGGTAAGCTTATTGAGGAAGTTCCTCACAAACATGAGGCTATTGGGTCCCATGGCCTAGAGTTGCAAGACAATCACACACTGTGAGTTATTCATGAAATCACAGCTCTGCAAGCAGTCCGAAAATATACTTAGCGTAAAGTAGTTTGTCAGCAAAAAGAAAAAAAAAAAAAAGTAAAAAGCTGCTCTATTTAGTGCCACAGTTCTTTGGACAGAAGTAAACAAAAAGGAACCAGCCTTTTCCCCAAGCAATACGCAAAATATTTTTCACTCAACCACATTATTTTAAAGGAAAAACCTTGAGGGCAACTAAGTCTGGTCTACCCATTGCCTATCAATATTCCTTAATATGTTCATGAATAGGAAAATATTGGAATTGGTAGGGAATTGATACTCACATCAAGGACTTTTGTAGTGTAAGCAGTGGCATGGAGCAAGGAAAAGAGGAAGATGGGGAATATGCTCACTGTGAACTGTGGTTAAGGAACACAAAAAATAAATAAAGGACATAGAAAGTACCTGATACTGAATGAAAGCAATTTAAATTATATTCATGTTAATTTCCACATTTCCAGTGTTTTGCCACAACCACTACTGGATGGTGGCCATTGTTATGGACAGATACCAGTAACTAGTGACACTATGCATTCAATACGTCACAATATAGTGCGTCTCAAACTCTTTTGCAGGCGACCCACTTTTTCAAGTTGAAAAATCATTGCAAATCAATTCACAACATGATTTTTGTCTGTCTACATTTGTTGTTGCGGTTTTGTGCCGTTTCAGCATGCTTAAAACAAAAAATTGTTCCCTTTTTTCCACGTTTGGCATAACGTGATCCCTATAGACTTTGAACGGGAGCTCGGGCAGCTGGTTCGCACAGGAGACCACTTCTGGTGTGAATACACTTACACACACATACTGCAAATGGACAGGACCAGTTACAAACACTGATATGCGAATGAGGCTAAAGCCAGAGGTTTTGCTGACTATTATAATAATTATCTCTGGCAACCCTCCTATGGGTACCCACTAGGGCAATAGTGTATTTAAAACAAACTTTTTTTTTTTTTTTTTTTTAACACGCCACTCATCTTCGATAATCTATTCCGAAAACCTACTTCCCATGCAAACCCGCATAGAAACAGAATGAGTCGACATTAGCTCCATCAATCAACACGGCAAGTTTGATTAAACCCTGAAGGATACTTGTGATGGGGTAGGAATTGACGAGGATGAGTGAGTAGAGCAAGTAGTGGCAGCTGTCCTCCTGCAGAGCTTGAGCCAGGAAGGCACGGCTCAACTGGAAGCGAGGCAGCCTCTGGTGCAGCCGCAGGGCGCTGGTCAGTGCATTGGCCAACAGGGCCCGCTGGTAGAAGTTTGTGGCTGCGTAGGGTCTTGAAGAACAGATGGCATTATAAGAATACATGATTAATTTTTTTTCCTTTTTCTCACATACATAGCAATGTAAACATCAACTTGACTGCTGTTGACAGCTGTTATGCCAGGGAAACAATTACATTTGAAATACATTAAAAATTGAATTGTTTAAATTATGATTTAAACAAAAAGCATGTAAAAATGACAAAGTCCAGGCACTTACCCCATGATTGGGAGAATGAACATGACAGAGCAGTAGACTGTGAAGAGTCGAGACAACCACATTGCTGTTTCCAATTTGTTAGCCATTAGGAATTGCTGAAAAACACAGACGTATTCATTTACTTGAATGTACCCAGAATGAGAAAATTTGTTCTTTGATTAATTAACACTTAGCCTAGGTTTCAAGTTTTAACCCTTACACAAAATGTATGTAGAGGGGGTCAGCAGTAGTCTACAGGTTGGGCTTTTGGGTTTGATCCAAGACTATTAGTAGTACATGGCTGAAGTGCCCCTGCACCTAACCCCTCAGTCTTTCCCAGGCATCACACACCCTCAGGCAGCCCACAGCTACAGATTAGTATGTGCTTCATTTCACTGTGTATTCATCCGTTATCAATATATATTTATACTTGTCATGTCAGGGGCAATGCAGCAAAATGCAAACCCGCCAATCACAGTTATATCCTCAAAGAAATAGATTAAATAATGGTTACTGTACTAAAAATGTGTTGTGATCTGAGGCTAATGGTAAAATAAGGAACTTACCACTGGCCCCGCCTGAGGAGGGCTTCTGGGCTCTGTGTCTGCCATTGTTTAACTCCAAAGCTGAAATCTGGCAAAGGTAGCTGAAATGAAACATGAAAATGCTTAACGCTCCCTGTGCCCTAACGTTGTTTCTTCGCATAACACCATACCTTATAATCATGATCATATCAAGAACATATCATACATTTCTGTTCATTCCCGTAACTACACTTCATAGCAAACCCCAAGAAACTATTATAGGGACTTTCAACCATACTGTTTAATAGAGCATGATGATGGTTAACGTTAGCCATTAACATCAGTTAAAGTGGGACATTTATAATACTAAAATACACCCAAGTCATGAACATTTTCGTAAATTCTTCCATAGTTTGGTCGCTGATGATCGACAACATATATTTGAGAGCTAATTTGGATGTTTAACAATAATGTAATAAGCTTACGCTTAATGCTAGCGTCGTTGTCGTCGGCTAACTTAGGTTAACGTTAGCCAAGTTAGATGAAATGTTTAGCTTGCTCCGGCCAACCTAAGGTTCACTTTTTAGATTAAATGGCAGAACTGATTGAGAAAACACACAAAATGGACTTCTTGTGAATCTTGTGAAGGGTTCGGCTAACATCATAAAAGAAAGTATTTTACTACCGTTTGATATTTTGTAAGCTCAAGATACCTTGAATTATCTAGAATGTTCTGTGAGTCAGGAAGCTAACGTAACAGAGCTAGCGTTAATGGTACATGCAAGCATGAGCTAGCTAGGTAACGTTAGCTTCAAGCCCTAGTTTACAGTACTGGGTATTCAGTTCAGTCATTTTCAATAATATTGAATGACAGCGGTCAAAATATATTAACTATTTCTCCAATAATTACCTGCGATAACTGAAGATCCGTTCGACTCCAGAAATGTCTAACGTTGATTCGATAAAACAAAAATATGGTGAAAAATCATTCAGATGAAAGCCTTCTAGCAGCCTGTGCAAAGACTCCGTGAAGTGACACCGTCTTGCAACCACTGCACAGTTCCCATGAGCATCTGTTGAGTAGGAATATCGCGAGATGTCATCACACGTTCAGTCTGTTGTGGCGTGGCTGGCCATATGGTTGTGGCAAATAGTTTAGCGAATACGCAGAAACGCGGTGACTGACAGGTACAGTAACTGCAATTTGTCTTTGTGAAACTATTGTTTTGGCTAATTTGGTCTAGTTGCTAGATACCACCTAGCCGTACATTAGCCTACCAACGCACACTGTGATTTCCATAAACACTCCCTTACACTCCATTCATTCTCCCAGTCTGTACTGACACTGTAGGGCCTACATGTCCCACGTTAAAATGTCGCATATGTAGGCTATATTGTCGAACTTGTAGATTATGATTGGGCCAAAATGGGAAGCCAGTGATTATGCTTCATTGATTTATGAAGTGGGCCTACCCTATAATAGCCTTCCAGTCAGGGTTATTTGCACAGAAGGGTGCAGTTGATACAGTTGATGTTTGTCCCTACCAAAGGTGAGACCAAACCTTAGGCTATGCCTTTACACACAGTTCTCACATGGTCATTGAATCACTTTATTCCTGAATTCTTTCTATAGCATAATAATTTGTGTAATTATAGGACAAGGGGTGAATACATCCACAGAGATAAAAAAAAATAACTTGGGGCTAAATTGAACAAGTTCAATTGGCCCTATGTGTCCATGACACCAAAACGGTTGAAACATTTGACCAGTCTTGTTTCTCTATAGGTGTTGGATAGGACTCATTGTGTAGGCCTAGGTTTTTTGCTGTGTATTTCTTTGGCCAAAGTATTACAGTTCTTTCACCAGCACAGGGGACAAAGTGTACTTTTTTTTTCAGGTTCGGTTCTGGAGTTATTCTGCAAAAACTGTAAATGAACCCCCAGTGACTGTGTGTTTAAATTTAAGTCATGCACCAGGACACTTTAGTGTTTGTTTAGTCACTGATGTAAGTCTGCTCACAACAAAAATGACACATTTTGCTCTTTTTTGCCCGTCTAGTGTCTGCCTTCTGCTACATAACTGCTGCTCTATATTAAATTAATGCAGTAGGCTAAATGTAATATTTCGGACACAAAAATAACTGGGTTCTTAGAAAAAAAAATACTGCATTCCACTGCACAAGGCATTGTTCTTTGGACTACTGCACAATGCAATATTTTGCACATGAAAACATTGCAGTAGGCTACTGCAACACAATCTTTTTGCACATGATAAGCTAAGTGTCGAGTTATCATGAAAACTCTCCGACAACCTGTTTCGCGAGGACCAACAAGGGGAACTGCATGGGGACAAATCTCGCAGCACGCCAGGGCAACAGTTTGTCCACAAAGTTTTAATGACCCAAGTGTTTAAAAGCCCTGTCATCACTCATGAAATGTCACAAGAAAAAACAAACATTTTTGTGCCTTTTGCCTAGTGTGAATTTTTAAGACATTTTCTTAGTTGCACTCTTTTTAGTTACAGTAGGCCTGGATGAATGTTTTCTATCGCTCTAGTTAACTATAATGAATTAAAATATCTAACAAAACAGTTAAAAGCAGACGTCGAGTAGGGGTGTCAAACTCTTGTTTTTTTTTACCGAGGCTAGGCCTAAGAGCACAGAAGTGTCTTCAGAGGGCCGCAGCTCTTCTATGCGTGACTACAGTCAGATGACAAAATGCATGTTTCTTTGTGTTTCTGACAGTCACAAGCACAACCCTAATGTATTCTGACTGATCTTCCGTCCCTGATGGTAGGCTAGGGCATAGGCTATAGGCCCTATACGTTTTGGTTGGTTTCAGGCTTGCTGAGGTGTGAATCCGTTCATTGTAATGCCCACAAACCTACGAGAGTATTAAAAAAAATAAAATTTAAATGTCCTGCAGCATGTGCGATGTGTGCTGGCCGAACTACTGGCCACAAGATGGCACCAGAGCCATACATTAGAATTTTTCAAGCTGCAATTATTGTAATAGCAGACCAGGGTCTGGTTTCGTCCATAACATAATGTTTTTGTAAGGGTTCTTTTTTATGAAAAACCCTCTATGTATTTTACTTATTTTCTTTACATAGCGCTTAATAGTGACTGGTTAACTTGTTGAGTTTGCAAAGTATTTTAGTGTATAATTAGGCCTATCTCAAGTAGTAGCATACAGCTTAAGTGCTAGTTTACCGAGAACAAAGAGGATTAGCCTACTAGATCAAATTAAACTAAACTTGAACCATTTTCTATAAAATCTCATTCATGCAACGTTCTCAAATTTGAGCAGGGTGATGTGACTGTAATCAACACTAGAGTGCGCACTTCTCTTCGAAATTGATTTTTCTTTATTTGTGCAGGCGCCATTGGAGTGTAATTAGCCTAATTTAGACTACGTTATGTACATTTGATCACTGTATATTTTAAAATCATATACTATACAGTGACAGTGACGGTAAATGCATATTGTTTAGGTTGATCGACACGAAGGTCATAAAAGGATGGAACCGTTTCAACGTCGCTCGAAAATATAGCCAATGTAAGCGACGTAAAATCTAATTATTTCTTTGCAAAACCTAATTAGGCATTAAAAAAGGTTAGCGCCAGCGCCTGAAACCGTTTTTGTTTAATAATCCCATTACTGACGGCTCATCATGTATAAAATGGTGCAGGGGGACACAAACTTTCCACTTGTAAAAGTGAATCTCCGAGAAATAGCTGGGGCTAAAACTGACTGTCAGGATATGAGGGGATTTGAGGAGGGAAAAGGCAGCAGTAACAGACTGTAAGTACGCATACACTATGATGCAACCTGTTTACATACGTTATGCGTTTCTTCTCTTCAACTTGTATTGAAAAGGCAAAAGTCATGGTACCTTGATTTTTTTCATATAACTTTAAAGAAAATGACTATTGGAATAATACATCGATGTTAAACCGTTATCATAGAACACTTCGTGAAATTGCCGTGCGTAATTTCTCAGGGGGAAAGACGCGTTTTTCGTTGCCATATTGGAGCGTCGGAATTACTTTGTAACTTCAAACAACAAAGTATTTTAAAAGTAGCCTATAACTCAGTGGTGTGGTTAGCGTTATTAGCTACACTAATTTATTTTTACCATGCAGTAATAGCCCGCGATAGGCAAATAAGATAGCTAATTTGTATTATTTGGAGTGGACTAAGACGTTTGCAAAAAATAATATTATTTAAATTGACCAAGTCGTAAGGTGATTTTTTTCAGTCACTTCAACTTCTGTGTACTTTCCCTTCTTCACTTCAAAACGCATCAATCCAGCGTGCGCCAGGCTTGTTGGAGGAATTCACATAGATCAAAGAAGAAGAAACGACTGATGTTATAAAGGCAAAGACCCTTTAAGTAGTTATCAAAGGCTATCTTCACTGCGGTTGTTATCGGAAAAGAGAACTCTCTTCTCATAGCAGCTGTATCGTAGCTAGAATAAAGAATTTAAACAAACAGGGAGTGGAATAGGCTGAAACAACGTAAATTGGGGACAAGCAAGAAGGATGCATCAAAAGAGGAGAGAGGATACGGTGAATCGATTCCGGACAGAATTCCATTCAGACGGTTTGTCAAAGAAAACACAGCCAAAAAACAACAAAAGTACGGGCAATATAAAGAGCCTTTTGGTCTTTTCTGAGCCCTAGACTCAAACAACTGGAGAAAAAATAAACTCCCCGCTTCAGACTCGGATTAAAGCGACTGATTCATATACAATATAGGGCAAAATGATTGTGTGAAATAATTTTCTGATATAATATTTTTAAATTAATTGTAAATTATATTCAGATAATCACATTCCAAAGCGCATCTTACTGCTCTAAAACATTCTGTCGTTAAGTGAGGTTTTATTTAACAGGATCAAAATTAAGTTTTAGCCTATAAAATAGTTTGGCCAATCGTATTTTTAACTGCAGCTAAAGGGTCAGTGCGCTTTTAACACCCCCACAAATCGTCTAGGCGTTTCCAACACTAATGCTTGACATGGACTTTTGTCAACGAACAGGAGCATTGCAAAAGGGTGGAAGGGAAAATGATTTTAATGAACCGTATTAGACAAAGCCCTTGTCTCTAATTTAAAAAGTAGTCTAGCCTATAGGCCTACATACACACATTATTAGTCCATATATCTCATCCTGGCAGTTTTTATTCCTGCAAAATAACAACAATAGTAACAATAATACTGTTTTGACGAAACAGCGAGCAAGGATTGAAAATCTCAGTAGATAATGAGCATACTCTGTATGGCGAATATGAGTTGCTACCCTCAGGTAAAAGATATAGGGTTCCAAGCTATAAAACAAAAATAAATAGGTTTTCAATGGCCCTTTGGTCAATTAAACTACTCAATAGCAAGTCTTAGGAGTATTTTCTAGTGTTCTCTTTCCTTAGTCTTTTTTAAAGACTTTTTTAGGAATGGGTGCAATACCAGACAGGGACTGTGTATGTGTGTGT
>JAGFZM010001004.1:397719-408220 GCA_017657215.1 Limnothrissa miodon
GGGTATGTAAGGGTCTATGTTTCATGTTCTTTGTCTTATTGTATGTATGTGTAATCATAATCTCTCATTGCCCAAGACAAAATTTCTCTTTTAAAGAAACAATAAAGGCTCATTTTGTCTTAACAATAACATGCACATAGCATATTTTTATTTTATTAGGCTATTATTATTATTATTATTGTAATTATTATTATTATTATTATTATTATATAACAATAATAGTAAAAAGAAAAATAATAATAGGCTAATAGAAACAAGTCGTCGTTCATACAATTTCCCACAATAATTTCTCTTTGAGCCAAAATCAGAATCAATTTGCATTTTTTCAGCGCGAAATCCAGCCAATTGCGATGTATCCTAATTAAAACAAATTAAGCAAATAAGGGCATTAATTATTGACCATTGAAGCATAAAAGGGAAATGCCGCTCCATAAAAGACATGAGGAGTGCCCCGCAGAGAGGTTAATGTCAAGATCACACTATCATTATTACTTTATCAAACATAATCACAAAATGGATTAATCAAACACAAGTGGCTGGAAAAGCGCACATTGTTGAAGTTTAATGGATGGTTTTGAAATTGGGTGATATTATTTCCTGTCATTTTCAGGAAACAAATTGAACATTTATTGCATATATATTAAAAATTATACTCTCATCGCATGAAGATGATGTCTCTGTTATTGAGGCGCTCCAAAGGTGAGGTCTCTGCGGATCAATTCCTCTGCCTTGTTACTCCCGCCGGAGAATGTTTTCAAATGCTCCAGAACCACGAAATTGATTCAGAAAAGAATTCATAACCCGCGATATATGAGAGACATTTTATATTCTTCTCTTCTTCTTTACCCATGTGTGCGCTATTGAAACTGCAGGCCTACACAGACTTCTGTGGTGACATGTTAGGCCCTGTTTGGCAGGGAAGCAATGCCATACCCTTATGGCTTGCTTCATAAACACAACCATTAAGAAGTCACAAAGCTTTTATTGTGAATTTGATCTGAAAATAGAGCAGACTCCGGGCGGCCGGGCAAAGAGGCCTTTCCTTTGTCTGCTCATGTCGAGATGAATGACCAATGTCACGCAGATGATTAGTTTGCACTATTAAATTGTCAAAAAGGAAGGATTTCCCTAATAATGAGTTTCTATAAGGAATTATGGAATTGTGTGTGGCTGGGGCGGCTATGGCTAACAAAGGCTAGTAATGGCTGTTAGGAAATTGCTGAGAATATGGTGAAGGTCAAACGAAGTTCTCAGACACAGTTTTGGACGCAATCAATTAAATGCAATCATTTTGTCCACGCTATTAAAAATAATTGAACCTCTTTAGATTGGTAATGCTGTAGGCTACTAAATGTTAAATTATCAGTCAAAAAACATTAGCTATGTTATATTCATTAAAATAATTTAATAGTCTTTATTATTTAATATTTTTTAAATATTTGTATACCTATGCCTTTTATTAATCGCTGATGTCTCTTGGTTTTATACTGACCTACTTCTTGTTGAGTATAGGCTTAAACCTAATGCTAGTACAATGCAAAATGACCACCTTTGTGCCCTGTGAATTTGGCCGTTGTGGCCTGAAGGGACCCCTTTGCAAATCGTATGAACAGTGTTAACTTTTTGTGTTAAATGTTAACAACTTGGACCTATCCTTTCTGTCGCCAACAACAGTGTTGACTTGAACACTCGGTCCCTTTGTGTCCATTGTGTTTCTGCCCTCACTTGAAGATTTATGTATTTTTGATATTAAATTCCCTCTGTCATCAAGACTGCTCTCTTGTTGACTTTTCTTGACCCGCTGACCCGTTCACCAAACTTTCCCATATTTAACGCGGAACGTTGCCTCTTTCTTTTTGAGGCCTTGTGCGTTTCACTGTTTGGCATTGTTGGCATGTGCTGTTTGCTCTGTTCTTGAACTTCAGTGCGCCACACAGGCGTAGCAGCCGTGTCCCCATCCTGTACTTTGAACTCTGCATCTTCCTTGAAATAAATGTCTTGTCCCTACAAGTCTCCCCCTGGCTTCCCAGCTTGCTAATTAGTTAAACAAACGCTTATACTAATGATTCCCTGGCCGGGCGGGCTGCGGTGGGTTTTGTTCAACTCAGCTGCCGCTGGCGTGGACGTTGCTTGTCCTGCTGGAAACTTGGCCTTTCTGACCCGAGCTATCTGGGAGCTGTAAGATCGGGTGGACAACGCTGTCCGGAGTCCATCCCCCTCCGGGCCAAAGGCCAGCACTGAGACGCCTCGGAATGCCACCACCAGCTGCTTTGGGTTGACATCCGCGACAAAGGATCAGTGCGCCATTAGGCCGAATGTTTGTCCAGTTTGCGGCATATTTTAAATATTACTTACTAATCTGAGAATAAACACGATGAAACATTGCAGAGTGCCAGCCATGGTGCTGTGGATCAAAGTCATTCACCAGTGAAGTCGCCTTCATGGCGTAACATTGTGTCCTGAGCAATGGCCGTGAGAGAGCTCTGAGGAGGTCTCGACAGAAATGGATACTAATTGCCGGGACTGTACACTGCTGCTCTCCAAAGAGCCTCGGGCCATCGAAAGACCTGCTTGTCAGCGACTAATTGACAAGGGCCTGTCTGTTTTTGGAGCAGCTGGTCCTAAGCACCGGCACACAAACGCAATCTTGACACGGCCTTACTTCGCCCGAGGGACTTACTGGGAAAACGCAGTTAAAATAGAGGAAGATTTATTAAAACTCCCTTTGGGTGAGGCGACATTTAAGTAAGATATTTCCGATAGTGGCCCTCCTCCCTCTCGTTATTAATAATGGATTGTCTTAATTTGGGACAAGTTAGCAGGTGACAATTCTTTCGACATCATGAAGCACAATAAATAAGACTTAACACGCCGTAGGCTCATTAGTCCCTCAAAACAAATCGGAAACGTGTCTTTCATAGCAGCCTACTCCACCAAAGCTGCACCAGTAGATTTTCATAATGTTTAGCTATTAGGCTACTTGCAATTCAGGGTAGGCCTATCCGCAGAGACATCAGAGCGTTCTTATAAGCTACCTCACTCACTCGGTCTCATCTAACCATAACAGTGCCCAGCATTTTAAACAGACACATCAAACCACAAAGTTTACTATCCATCCATTTAATAAATGGGCCGTTCTTGCATTCACACCAGGCCTATATTAGACACATGGTTTTCAATGCGTCCGGTGGAGACTAAGCAGGTATTGTATTCCACTGCAATGGAGAAAAGTTTCACCAACTTTCCCACTGCCTGCACAAATGAAAGAAATCCTGGACCTTTTCTATCCCCTTTACACTGAAATCGCGACTTTTTTCGTGTATTCTCACGAAGCTCCCCCCTTATGTCACAGAAACAATGACAACACTGAAGCACCCCGTAGGAGCAACTCAGTTGGAGATCTCCCGGATTGTTTTAGACATCTTTAGATTTCATCAATCAAAATGACTGCAGTTTTCCATAAAAATGCTGAATTTAGGAGCAGGACTGGGAGAACTAGGTAGAAAATGCGCCGCTGTCTCTATGGATGATAAATGGCCATCCTTTCATTGAACAAATAGAGAAATACGTGAGCAAAACAATCCTCTTTTTTTTTTTTTAGCAAGGACTTCAAGGTGATTTACGTGTGTATTAGCTTGGCCACACATTGCGCCAAATATGTTCTGACAAGATTATTAGGTCTACCTTTCAGGACTGGTAATCGAAAAAGCTAACGTAGGCCTACAGTGCAACTTTGCACATTGTTGATGTTTATGTGATTCACGCTATTCAGATGGAATTTTTAAGAAGATAATTGGCCTTTAACATACAAGGAGACAATAAGGAGATATGTGTCACCACAGCTAGGTTTATGGACACTAGATTGATGCTCATTAAACAACACTGGGTGAAAAATATGACTGTCAGACTTTTCGGTATAATCGCGTAGCCACACATGAGGTTTAGGCCTACTTGTATGTGGAAACTCCCAGGAAGCCTATATGGGTAAACTCTCCTCATCTGATTTTTAATGAATAAAATGAAAAACAAACATATGCGATGAAAATGGCATCTAGTCGACTGTGTGGTGCACATCTTCGTATTAGAATGTAGCATAATCGGACACCATGGTTTGAGTGTTCTCCTTTCTACTTCTGAGAGTCTCGTGGGCTGGAAAGTCTAATGGAGACTGCGGAATCTGCATGAAGTTATATATATATATGTGGCGGCAGGTGGAAAACAATTTTAACACAAATCTGCAAAACGATGGCTCTACATTATAAGCCATTTGTTGTTCAGTGTCTTTGTGACAAGGAATAAAATATTTTAGAAACATTTAGATCCTCAGGCACTTATTTTCTGGAAAGATAAGATGATGTGAAGTGCAGTGAACCAATAAACTATCTACCCTCCTTAGTGCTTGCAAAAAATACAAACGCAGTGTTTATCCATTGTTATCAAAGCCTACAATGCATTTGTTTTGCTCATTAGGCCTATGCCTACAAGCTGCATCATTAGAGACAAAAGTGCAGCGAGTTTGCATCATCAGCAAACGTGATGACTTAGTAGCCAATTTATTGACTGCAAAGGCAAAAAGGTGGAAACGAACGAAACAGGCCTGGGTTTTCTTTGACCGTTGAAGCAGATTTTTATTGCACACATACAGTGGATGTGCACTGGCACAATAACAGACTGGCAGTAAGATATGGTTGCCAAGCATAAAGCCCAGAGAAGCGTTTGAGGTTAGAATGGAGCTTGTCGTCTTGAAGAATTGTTTAATTTCAGCACTGGGTTGCTGTAGGGTGCGGTATTTCCTGCGGTGAGCTCCACATCGGCTGCTAATAGAGATCTAATTGATGGGTGAAGTCGCGTTTCCGTGCGCCCTGCTCTTATTGTGCCCTGGCGTCTGCTGTAGAGTAGAGCCATAATCGGATTGGGCAATTCCTCAAGGAGCCGAGTGTGAGCTTACGGCAAGAGGAAAAAATCGTTATTAAAAAAGTTAAGTGCAGAGAGAAGAATTCGACATAGTAGTGGTAGGATGAAAAAAGGGAAAAATGATATCATCGGCAGATTTGATGAGACTATTTTCCCTCTCAGCATGGTTTATTTTTAACCTTCAGCGTCAAGAAAATTAGCCATACAAAAATAATAATAACAGCAACATTTAAAGCGATACGTTTAAAATAATATATGTGTATTAGGTATTATTATTGTTGTTGTTGTTGTTGTCAATGCTGTTGCTGTTGCTGTCAAAATATTATTCACATATTGCATACAGGCTATTGTATTAATGCAATAAAAATGATTGCAATAACTTTTTACTTTTTATCCATGTCCAGAAAAGCTTACTAACGATGTTGAAAGCACAGTAATTTACAGAAAACTAAACTAAACTAACTCTCTCTCTCTCTCTCTCTCTCTCCCTCCCTTCATTGCTCTCCCTTTCTCTCTCTCTCTCGCCCCCCTGTCTCTCTCCCCTCTCTTCCTCCTATAGAGCTTCCTGGAAGGGTGCATGGAGGCCTGTCTCAGCTCGGGTAGTGGCTCTGGAGACAGATGATTGATGAGGGAAGGGGGCAAGGCCGAGCAGCAGCCGCATAAAGCCCCATAGACGCCTCAATAAAGCCTGGCTAGTCAAGGGACTCGCTGGTCTTGCTCAAAAGGAGCCAGGGCGAGATTGAGGGCGAGGAGCGGAGAGGAAGGTGCTCTGTTGTTTCGTAATCCGGTTAGCCATTGAGCCACCAGCCGTCTGAGACCGGGATGAGTGCAGTGAAGATGGAGAGATGGATGTGTGCAGAAGAGGAGAGGAGGAGAACAGCATGCGACAGGGGACCTGCAAAGGGGCCAAGAAGAGAGGGAGTCAGAGAGGGGGAGAGAGAGAGAGGCAGACACACACTGTCAGGCATGGCAGCTGATAAAGAGAGACTCTCTCTATTTGTACATCACATGGGAGAGTACTGCCGAAGGAATGCCTAACATTATGAAGTCACACATACACACATACAAAAACACACTCTCTCTCTCTCTCTCTCTCTCTCTCTCTCTCTCTATTGGCCTCTCTAGCTCTTTCTCATACACACACTTGCACAGATGCACTTAGGCACACACAAAACAACTTCTTTCTTAGCCAAGGCCATAAAACCATTACCGACTTTGGGATTGAATTTGCCTGGTATTGTTGTGCAGTTGACAAATAGACAGGCATAAATGAATTCGAATGAATGTGATTCTCTAAGAAAATTCCCATAATCCTCTTTATTTACGGGAATCCTGTCCAGTGGAGTGATTGTAAACAAGCACTAAGTGTCAGAATGGAGAATGATAATTGATCAATGATTATTTTCCCTTTGCTGGGCTTTGTGCGATACCCAAACTGCATTTGTTCTTCTCTGGAACAGAAACGCTTTGCGTCAAAGGCTAACCTTCACAGGAATCTCACAGATTTGAGCAAGATCAGTCAGGGTTGGCGATACAATGATTGCGTGTACTTTTTTGAGACTATAACAGCTGCTAATTTCAATAGTTAATGAGACATAAAAATGAAAGCATTTCCTCTCATTGGCCCCATTTAAGCAAGGCAAGAAGGATAGGTCTCACATCACCTTTTAACAGAAGACCAAAGGCTTTCAATCCTCCTAAAGCAATATTACATCAGCACATACTACCTCTGCACATTCTGACGACATCAAACACAACAAACTATATGCAACAACAAATAATAAGAACAACAACCGCAACACCAAGAGGAGGAGTTGACCTGGCGACACCACCAGCCTCTGGATACATAACTGCTCCTCTCTGCTGGCAGTCGGTGCGAAGGGCTCTCACGCCGACAGCCCAGCATCTCCTGAAAAGCCCAATTAGCCAGCAATCATCTCCTGCCAGGCCTTCCTTTCACTGGCCCAAGTGCGGGGACAAGGTGGCCTGCAGGAGTGCCTTGTCCCTGGAGGCAGGCAGAGGAGAGTGATGGGGGATGATGGTGGGCCCTAGGCTCTGGCCCTTGTGGCCTTGGGGCGGGTGGGGTGGGGCTGTGGGTGGATGATGCTGTCTGGCCGTGGAGTCTCGCCCCAGCAGGCCCGTCTGGCCTAGCTGAGGACAGAAACTCTCCCTGACCGAGACGCCTGTGTTTAGTGTGACTGTTGCCTTGGAATGTGTGTGTGTTTGTGATTGTGTGGGGGTTGTTTCGCTGAAAGGGCACCTTGTCAAAGTGTCAAAATGGACGATGGTTTGCCCCTGATGTCGAAGAGGAAGTTACAGTGGGAATGTGAATAGAAAAGCTTTATGCTGCTGAGTCATTTGTTTGCCCTTTCACAGCAAAACAACCAAAAAAATGCAGGGGATAGTTTTAGTTTTTAGATAGTTTTATGCCAGAAGAAAAGAAACAGCATTTATAAATCTATACAATTAATTCTGTTTGTTTTATTGGTCATTTGTATGTAGTTTCTGTTTCATGTAAACTGTGTAAAAAATATAAACTGTCTTTAAAATACTCTGCAATAAAACCTGTACAGCTCTCCTCTGCGTCTCTCTGCAAGGTTTTCCTCATAATTAGATATTGTTTGTCAGTGACTTTCACAAACTGAATTTCAGTCTGTTAAGGTGGCAACAAGATGATGAAAACAGAACAATGTAAAGTGTCTGGGTTCATCTGTGGTTAGTACAGGGAGGGTGGGCATCCACTAAGCCACAGGGCCTCCTTAATTCAATTCCTTCTGGGATTTTAATTGTGTAATTGAGGCAATTATTTAGCCATAGGAATCCATTTCACCTGTTTCTGAGATCTGAGTCTGTCACTCCCTCTAAAACTTCCAGAGAGTAAGTGAGTGAGATAATGTGGTATCGTTGTAGTTACCACATGTTGCAAATGGCAGTGGATGGAAGCATCTGCCAATTGATCTCATTATTTAAAATGTTGAGGCAATGTAGGGGGACCGGTGATGAAGTAACTTTGCACCACAAAAGTATAGAGTCCAGTCAAGTGACCAATCATTTTTATTTTCTATTTATATTACCATGATTGATTATTGATTGAAAATGACATTTTTAAAATAATTAACAAATATGTATTTTTCTATATTAATTGATAGAAACTGAAGCCCGCAAAGAGTCACATTCTCAGGGTATACATGTTCTGTATGTACTTTTATACACCCTGTGTACGCACTGCAATGCATTCAGAGATACCATATTGTTCACCACTTTATTATATGAAGGTATGATGTTGCAGAGAGCGTGAGCAAGGGTCACACCTATCACAGATAGACAAACCCAAACACATCTCTTATAAAATCATAACATTTTATTTTTCCACAATTCCACAAAATATAACAGCATCATTTTATATGTTTTATTTACGCTGAGCACTGAGAATATCTCAACAAAGTGATTATAATAACAGTTATAGAGAAAACACAAAAATACTGCTTGGTAGAAAAAAAGTGCAAAACCATGATTAAATGATCACAGAGAAATGTAAATTTGCTAACATAATGTTATAAATTGTTGTCATGCTCCATACAAATATAGTTAAAAAAAAGTGTAACCTGTGCTTTTTAGAGCAGCAGCAGTATAGATTAAATATCTATAAACAGTCTCCATAATTTTCTATATTGTAGCCAGCAAACATTTACAGATCTGTTAAAGGTATAGTTAACAGTTCTAGGTGCTGAAAAATAAGCATGTCTTAATGACACGTGCCACTCTTGATGATATTAAAGAGCAAAAACACATGCTTTTTTTATATTGTTACATTTCTGTAATTCAATATAGCCAGTGTATATATCTGTGTGTAGAAGTTGTGTGTAGATGTTTTATTGTAAATGATCATACAGATTAAACAGATAAAAAAATAGTAGCCTACAATAATCTACGTGCGTTGAAGACAGAAACAATCTCTGTTTCAAGTTGGGATGTGTTTGATATTTACAACAACAACAACAACAATTACAAAACCAATTTTACCTTCACATATATTACTTTGTGCATATAATACTTTGCACATAACATCACTGAAAATGAAGTGCTGACGTCATGGTGTCATTGCATAGCTATGGGGTTGCAGTTAGCATAACATCCTCTCCTCTTCCTCTCCTCTCTTTCTTCTCCTTGTTATCGTGGGAAGCTGGGAGGCCGAGAGGAGGAGGAGGAGGAGGAGGAGGAAGATTAGTCACAGCCGAGGCTGCATGCAGAGACATCCTCAAGCAGGAGAATAATCATGCCCTAATCAGATTCCCGGCTTTGATAATGGATGCAGGGATAAATAAGAGAAATTCAAGGCAAATTTGTGCAAATGAAAAAAGATTCTCCCTGACATAATGGGCCGGTGAGAGTCAGGTTCTAATGAGGTGTAATTTGTCTAAGAGCCTCTCGTCTCTCTTTCTCTCCCCCGGCTCTCTATCTCTCACTCCCTCTCTTTCTTTCAGTCTCTCTCCCCATCTATTTCCCTCTTTCTCTCTTTCTCTCTCTCTCTCTCTTTCTCTTTTTAAGCTCTGGTTTATTGTAAAAGATGTCCCCTTCCCCCCCCCCCCCCCCTCCATCCCTCCTTCCTCTACCACTTCCCTTATCACTCTTTCTTTCTTTCCTTATCACCCTACACCCCCTCCCTTACCCCCGTCCACCTCTGGGCATATCTGGAGATAGGAGGGAAGATTTCAAGGATGTGAATAAGCAGAGTTTGCATCCTCTGCAGATATGAGGAACCATGGGTGTTCGTGTGGGGGAGGGGTTGTGTGTGTGTGTGTGTGTGTGTGTGTGTGTTTGTTGTCTAGGCTGCTGAGTGTTCTCCCATGGCGGTGTGTTTCCCTCCCTCTGGAGGTGAAATAAGTCAGCGGTAGCACCAGCCAGCCCACCCCAGTGCCATGCCTGACAAGCCCCATCAATTACAGAAGATTTTCATATTTCATATTTCATCTGCATTCATCCACTGAAGTTGTGCTGTGACGGGGCGAAGGGGTGGACAAGGAGGAGTGTGTGTGTGGTGTGTGTAAGAGAGAGAGAGAGAGAAAGAGAGATTGTGTGTCTTTGTGTGGGAAAGTCGCTTTTTTGTATTGGTCGATGGCAGTGCATGTCGGTGGGTGTGTATGTGTGTTGGTGGATGTTGATAGGAAAAGGTCTGTGTGAGCACTTGTGTATTTGTGTATGGTGAAGACGAAATGGCCAATCTTTGTGGTTATACTGTATAGTGTCTGTGTGTGTGTCACTAAGCTTATGTGAGTAAACAGAGTGTGTATTTATATGTGTGTTTCCATGCATGTATCCATGGTGTGTGCCACTGTGTTTGTGTGTGTGCACAGAGTGTGTGTGTATTTTCTTGTGTGTGTGTGCACAGAGCTTTCATATCCAGAGCATGCATCTGTGTGTTTCTTTGTGTGAGTGCATTTTGTGTGTGTCTGTCTGTGTGTGTGTGTGCGCGCGCACAGAGCTTGCATCCACAGAACATGTGTGTGTTTGTGAGTGTGTGTGTATGATTGTAAGTGTGTGTGTGTGTGATGTGGGGGAGGCAGCCGGGCGTCAGGGAAGAGGCCTG
>JAGFZM010001004.1:413220-445191 GCA_017657215.1 Limnothrissa miodon
AGAGAGAGAGAGAAGGGGCAAGAGAGGGAGAGAAAAAGAAAAAGAGATAAAGAGAAAGAGAGAAAGGGAGAGAAGTGTGTGGGTGAGAGAACGAGAGAATGAAAGAGAGAAGAGAGAGAGAGAGAGAGAGAATAAGAAATAGAGATGTGTCCCCCCTCCTCCCCTTTCACCCTGCTCCATCATCCCTCCCCCTACCACCACCAGTAGCACCACCAGCAATCCCCCCTCTGCTTCCCTGCCCCCCTCAGCAAATCTATAGGGAGAGAAGGCAGAGACAGGTGCATTTCTCCACAAATCGAGTTAGCCAAGACATGCCACATCCAATTGGGCTAAATTGATGTGAGAGTTTGTGATGTGTGCCGTGGGTGCAACAGCAAAGGTCAGTGTGCCGAGACAATGACATCAATCTGGTTGCACGTGGCGTGTGCATACACAGACACACACACACACACACACACACACACAGTCACTCACAAAAAAGTGAAAAGGCAAAAAAAGGGAGATGGTAACTTCACCAGGAATGTACAAACTTCACACACAGCTTTGTGAAGTCAGCAATTCTCTGCTTTCAAAGAACTTTCAAAGCTAAGTATAACCGTATTTAAAATTTCATATTTTGACAATATATCACTAATGACAGGGAACCTAAAACATTAATTTTAATAATTACAGATGTATTCTAAGGGAAGAGTGAAATGGAACACATGTTTATTATTGCCAATGGCTGAATATCACAGAGCACACTTGTGTCAAAGAACTGTACATGCCAGTGGCATTGGTTAATACACATACAAGCGCATAGGACTTATTGCATTTAAATTGCATAACAACTTTGGTTACACTGCTTTGTTTCTTCCGGCTTCCGTAGCAGAGAGAGCAGGAGAAACTGGGAGCGTGCGATTGGGTTTCGTCCTTCTGCTTTACCCCAGGCCAGGGTCTGGAAATAGATATGTCAGAGTATCGCTTTCGTCCCACCTATATTCAGAAAAACCATTTTCTTTTATCACATTAGCTTTTATTGCTGCTCACAGGTCTGCCCCGGCCTCACTGCAATCCAATATTTCACCTCAGGGCCATCCACTCTCCCTCTTTTTTTCTCTCTCTTTCTCTGTCTCTCTTCAATAGAGGTAGGAAGCTGGACATACACCAAGTCCAAGAATTGTCAGTTTAAAAAAACGCAGCACTTCTCCAACATCTACCAATCTATATTAAATGAATTCTGAAGTCATAATAAATGCGTCAGGAAAGTATAGGGAGGAAATAATTGGTTTGTAATCTACTATAAGTAATGTTAATTGATTTGGGTGCTCTTGGTATCATTGCCTTCATCTCATCACACTGTTTAAAGTGTACACTTATTCTCGATCTAAACTGAGAGACTAATACCTTGTGGTTTCAAGGCATGCACAACCATTAAAATGCTTTGTCTCAAACTTATTTAGGGACTTATTTTATTAAGACCTTTTCCCTCGCTACTTTGGGAAATTAACAAAGGTTGTTGCTGCCATTTTTAATTATTACCTCATCATCATCATCATCATCATCTCAGGGGATTGGGATATTTCACCACACCTCTCAGCTCTCAGCATTTGAAGTGTCCCCATGGAAGCACAAGAATTTCATCTGCTTATCAAAACAGCTCAAATGAAAACAAATTGCCTCCCACAATACCAAAATGTACCTCCACAGTATACTTACCCCCTCCTAAAAAATGTCTGTGCTGTATATACTCAGATAATCTAGGCTCTCTGGGTATGTTTTGCCGAAACGTTAAGGGAAGTTGATGATGAGCGATAGCCCCTGCAAGAACTCGAGTCACCGGCAGAGCTGATCATTTGTCAAAGGGTGTCACGCCACTCTCAGGAGAAGTCGTGAGGGGATGATGAAGATGCTTATCTCCAACACCTAGACCTACTGGGAGAGCAAATAAATTGCAGGGCCTTCGGTGACTGTCGGATGGTCTACTCCCCTTATAGATGCTGTCTCGACTCATCCAATCAAACGAGGTGTTACTGCACGGTAATGACTTTGATTAGCTCCAATCAGAATGAGTGCTGGGTAATAGATGGGCCGACTGATAAGCAGAAGAAAATAATGAAAGTTACCCTACAGCACGAGGTGCGTTTAGATTCTAAAGTCTCTAAGAATAGGCTATTTCTAGATTACAGGGATAGTTTGGGGTACATAGTCTTTATGTTCATGACCTTTGGTTTCCGTTTGCATTCATCAAGCCATTTTGACCATTACAAGATAAATGAAATGGTCGCGAAATATGACACGAGTCACATAGTGATTGATCGTCACAAGAGGTTGGAGAAGAATGCTGCCTGTTGTGTTGTGACTGGGAGAGACATTGTGCAACACTTGTTCCATTCCGTTTGGCTCTTGTTCTTTCAACATGAGCCATTAGAACTGATAGGCTGGAAAATAAAACAGTACTTATGAAGGAGGGCAATTTTATCTTCACAACCACGTGCTTCCAAAACACATAAGATACACCAGTGCACATCTGAGATATAATGTCAAACGGAAATGTCACATGCAACATAAACAGAACCATATCTAAAATGTGTGAAACTTAAAACATAAATGCCTGAAAAAGTCATAATAAAAATGTTGTGATCTGAACACATAGTTGTATTTAAATATTCACATTACAGAATTTGAGATACAGTATCATGCTAGCTTAGATGTTTTCTTTCATATCCTGAGCACTGTGTCATATTTTCATTGACTTAATTTGCTTCATAAAGCGCTTTAAGCTAATGACCTCCCGGAGAACATTTATAAGCACACACATTACCTAATTATAAAAAGCCCTTAGAGGAAACCCATAAACATTGTTTGATGAACGAAATAAAACCTCTACATCACATTTTTTTAGTTTCATGCTTTTTTTTTTTAATAAATTGTGAAACTTACTTAGGAGCTACTGTAATTATAAGTCAACTTGAGGGACCAAAGTGCGACAAGCGAGGGCAAGGGATATCAGTCTTTTGTACATTAAAAAGCACTCAATCTTTTTACACCGCGCCCCCTTCACCGCATGGCCATGTCATTAATCGCTTAATTCCAGTAAAACCAACGTGTTCACAATAGCGCGCTGTCTCGCGCTAATGCCCCAGTGATTAAGCATTTAGCGCGCTGATATTAGCCAGCAGGTCCTAAACAGACGAAAAATGCCTTCGGGGGTCGACCAGTCGGGCGTGTACGCTGCGTGGAGATGGAGCTGGTTAATGACACTGACCCGAGCTTCCCCAACAGCCATTCAATTCAACAATAATAACGGGCCCGGCAGCTGATTTATGACACCGGGGCTAATAATTGTCAATCGCCCGCGCGGAGAATAATGCCCATATGCTAAATAAAATATGCCCCTCTCAGTCACCCGCACAGCGTGCACGAATGACCCCGCTGGAGTTTGCACTTGCAAGAATAGATGGGGATTCAGCAGGCCAGTTGAGGGTCTTTTGGTGGAAGATTTTGTGATCACGTGCAAAATTGCAGGTTGCAGATTCCGCCTAGAGCCTACTTGTGTCAAGTTGATGGATAGGCACACATTCTAGTTTAATAATTGTGTTAGGCCTACTGTCCAAACTCTCCACCCGACAAGATTTTTTTGTTGGTCGAGGCTGTTTATGCAAGCAACTTGATCATAAAAAGTACCGGCTTAATGGACATTAGCCTACTCAACTGAGATAAAGAGAGCTACCTCAAAATAACTACCCCGGTTAAACGTTGGCACAGACATAAACATAAATGTCAGACCAAGTTAGCCAAAACAAGACTAGCAAGTTTCTTTACTTTTTACATGGGTCAAGACGTGTGGAACGGCGATCAATTTCTAAATGTCGTCAATGCAAGGCACTGTGTAGCCTACTGAGAGCTGTTGTGAGATGACGGCTAAGGTTAGCCCTCCCCGTGCCAGTCCAGCCGGAATCTAATGAGGTCATTGTTAAACCAACGTTACATGGAGCGAGATGAAACGATGACAGGGGACTCCGATAAGAATTTAATTCCATCTCATTTTAGACAATTTTATGAATCAAATTCTTGAAGACTAGCAAGAGATTAAATGATCACATCTTTTCGAAATCTTATTTCAGTCCGGTCGATGGCATTCTTTCTGCCGTTAATGTCGACTTAGAGGTTGGAGTAATTTAGTAATTGATTCCGAGCACAGCATGTCGCCGGAGCCCGAGCCGCGTTGGAGGGTAATATGTTTGCTGATACTATCCCAGCAGAATAAGATTTTTATGTTAATCAGCCTCTCGCTGTTCCTGGCCTTTGGACACTTGGGAAGCCCTTTGCAAGGCCACAGCCAAGCGAACTAGAGATAGAGAAGGCATTCCCGATATTTCACGCGATAGTCCTACAGTCGATTAATTTGATGGGGTTGCTATTCGATAAAATTAGGACGTCAATTTTTTTTAAGAAGCATTTGATTTATTTCTGATAAGCTATGGTAACAGTGAGTTACAATAATCATAATAAAAAATGATGATGTAATTGCCACAATCTTTGCTTTAAGATCTACAGGTTTGCTGATATTCGCATTATCAGGACAGGTGGATTATCACTACTATCTTGTTCATCCGTAAGCAGTCGCTGATTCAGCATGTCGAGGTCACGGAAATCAGAGCAGACACATGTGTGTCAGGAGAAATGACTCTGGTGAGTCATTTGATAAGATCTGTATGACGCCACAGGGTAATTTCCCCGGTGTCTCTGTGTGGCCTGTTGGGATTTACATCGTGAAGATGCACAAGGCACTGAATTGCACACCGAACGAAATTAGCCTAGATGTTACAGCCTGAAAAAATTTAATATTTTTCCACATTGTTCAAACAGATAAGTAAAAGGTTTCTGTCGAAAAGTCGCTATTTTGACTGATTGACTGGGCTGGCAGACTGATTGAATGATTGATTATGGAAAGGTCGACACAGGGCAACCGTTTCCGTGGACACACTTGCAAGGGATGGGAGTCGGCCGCTTTCTAAAAACATCCTTATTGTTATTGCTCCTATCTTGCTCACCAGTCCACACGTAGCCTTATATCTTCGAAGAAATGTATTATTTCTTAATTTCGTATTTTTAGCCATTGTGGTATGATTCCCCAGTGGTATAGATTTCTCTCGCGGCCGCCAGTCACATTATAAATGTTTCATGTACCATGTTTAGCTGTTGACATTCCCTGGGGCGCAATGGCCACCCGCTTTACGCACGCCCTTATTAATTTCTGCTTTGATAGCAGCACGGTTTGTTTTGGCGAAAGTAAGACATTATGTTTAAACTGACAGCGGATCCTCCCATCCCTCTTTTCTCTTTAACCCCTCTCTGTTGTCTTTTCGCCTTTTTGTGAGTTTGATACATCCATTCTATTCGAGCCTGCAGACAATGGTATTTTGTCCCTATTGTCCGTTTACCGGTCGCACATTCCACTTTCACTGACAACGTGCTAGGGCGAGAGGCGAGAGGAAAGCTTTCTCAAATGTCCGTGTCTTTTGTCCGATTATGGGCAAACGTAAATTTAAGGTCTTTGTTTACCTGATTTATTGACGCCAGCCCATGTGGATGCTGTCATTTATGAGTCGTTAAATCTCAAATTAACTACCCGTTTACTGCTATGAAACCATTATCATATACTGTTAATCACTGATAGTGTACACTTTTACGATTTTCTCAAGATGGTGCTCAATTCGGAGTGTTTTACGCGCATTGCTTGTTGACCTGTTATCTGCACCGTGGAGAAACATGCTGACATGATTCAATTAAATAGTAAAATGTGCATTACACAAATACTTACTGCCTCCATATTCCTTCCGCGCGCGCGTGTGTGTGTGTGTGTGCCAATAAGGTACAACTACGCATCCAAGTATCAAAGGTCTACAGAACCAAATGACATTCGATTCCGCCCAAAAGATGGTGAAACCAGTTGATCGCATAAAAGGAGATGTTGAAAATATAAAAGAGGGGCGTTTCAATGACTGGTGGACTATAGATCAGCTGAATAAAGGCCCGTCTGAATAGGAGAAACGGATGGCAAAAAGCTATAATTCCATTGGCCTCGGCAAAATATTCCAAAGGACTTCTTGGCTCATTGTGCCTTATTAGATTATTTCCTAGAGATGACGCTTTTTCTTTGCCAGACGCGTGGAGGGAGTACGGTGAGCCAGTTGGTCTTTGGTTTCAATAATCAGATTAAGCATTTGGTACAACTTTTAGCCACAACTCGCGTGTAGAAAGAAAGAAAAGAAGAGAAAAACATTTACATAATAGGGCCTGGGTTGTGGCAAGAAAGAATGAACTTTTTTTTATCGTCGTTTATCTTTCTTTGAAAGGGGGGCGAACAGAAGGAAAATGGTTGAGACAAAACTTAAAACGCTGCCACTGTTTAGAAAAATCAACCCAGAAAAACGCTTGACGGCTTCATTGGAATACGCTCATAAATTTTAATAATGACTTTCTTATGCTCGAGCGCATTTTGCACCCAGAGTGCCCTGACGTGCGTAACAATAAATGTGCCTTTTTCTTTGGGCTACGGCACCCACAAAAGCCTTAGCCCGATTTTACCCAAAGCCTTAAGATCATGGACTGGTTTGTTTGGTTTATTTTTGACAATAAAATGCTCACAGGAGCCGCAGGAAAATTTCTCGATGGTAGAGAGTAAATACGAGTAAAAGGTCTGGCAACATTTATTTATAGCAATTTAGGAAGAAAATCGAAATCTGAATTTTACCAAATGTATACCATATTTGTATACATTATTAGGATATTATTATTATTATTATTATTATTATTATTATTAGTAGTAGTAGTAGTAGTATATAATGATATATAGTGACATTTCTAGAGAGAAAAAAAGTTCTAGGCCTATATTTATATTTTTCTAAATCGATATCAATGAAGTATGATATCATAAATAACTAGTGTTTACTCACATCGGCGCATATCTGCTGAAAAAATCAGCAGTTTGTGTGTGGACCAACATCATCTAGTGCATAGAGCTGACCTACAGGGCTGAATGCTGAAACAAGAGATCATCCTGTTATGGTAACAGAATTAAACATTCGGCTAACGTTGTAAACTCACAAGGTTTGATTACTATTTCACCAGTTTGTTATATTCATTACCTGGACTTTATTTGCCCTTTAACTGCAATAACAAGTCCCATAAAACTAATTACGAATTATTTTAATAAGATAACAATGTGGAACTGCCCTACAAATAAGATTGCAATGCAAAATAAAACATTCTTAGGTTGTAAATAACCCTTCAGCGAGGTAAGTTCTGCAAGTAATTTTTTTCTTCAAATAAAATAAATATAACTATTACAAGGCAGGCCATGGTTAAGGATTACAATTATGTAGACAATTAAATGCTACAAATGATCAGCTATTATTTATTCGATTGTTATTATTATTATTATTATTATTAACAATAATAATAATAATAATTATTATTATTAATAATAATTTTCGGTATTGCTGGCGGTTAGAAAGGCCCGGGCTATAGGGACATTTCCAGCCAAGTCTCCCAAAATGCTATTGTTATAACGCATCTATCTGCAGCTGCACCTGATTATTTGATTATGCATGATTACAGACAAAACATTAAAATGTAATAACGGCGCAAATATGGACACGCTTTTTGCTCGTGCAATGCCACGTGCTGTTTTCCATGCAATAAATATATGTGGTAACCGGCTCGTAGCTAAATTGAACACTCTTACAAGGCAAGTATTGCAGACTATATGGCAATCGCAGGGCTGCTCTCTGGGCCTCTGAGGCAAAAATAGGCATGGGACCCAGAGCAGAAGAGAGATGGAGAAGGGGAAACCGTATCGAAAATTCAGCCCAGGGTATACGGTCGGTTAAAAGGCTTAAAAGCTTGGGGAAAATTGGATCAGGGAGAATCGTCACCCAACTTTCATTATTTCCAAGTGGTGTGATTAAATTAAAGGGCAAGATGGTGGTTGGAGAGGAGAGGACTGGATGGCGAGGGAGGGTTGGGGTGTGGGGTGTGGGGGGGTGGGTGGCTGGTGCGTAATGGCGCGGTATTAAATTCTAATTAGAGAAGCAGGGGATCAATGATAGGGAGGTTGGACAGCTCGGTCCCCCAGTGCCAGCCCAATAGACTGATGAGTTATTGTCATGTAAAAAAGCGCCAGCAATAAGACCCAAACGCTGTGCTATTGTCCAAGCGGAAAGAGCCAAGTTTATTATGAGGACTATATGCTCTAGAGACCTCAGGCTAGGCGGCTCTTTGGGAGGCTTTTCATAAAACAAGGCTCAGCTCCTTTAAAGGAGGGCAGTTTTGGAGCAGGCGCTGAGCAGTGCACATCTAGCCACGGTTCCAGGCCTCCTGCAAACCAGTAAAAATCCAACAGTTACATCCTCCCCTAAGCCAGTGTGCATCGCGGTCTGTTTTATGCCTGTCTCGCCATTTGAATCCGATTTGAAACTCGCCGTTCTCTGTTTTTTTCTCTGGGAGTGCACATTTCTTTCTCCACTGAGCCTTTTCAATGTATAAAATGGAGTATTCTTACCTCAATTCCTCCGCCTACGAGTCATGTATGGCCGGGATGGACACAACGAGCTTGGCGTCAGCGTATGCGGACTTCAGCTCCTGCAGCCAAGCCAGTGGCTTTCAGTACAATCCGATCAGGACCACGTTCGGGGCCAGCTCTGGGTGTCCCTCGCTCACACCGGGATCCTGCAGTCTCGGGACGCTGCGTGACCACCAGAGCAGTCCTTACGCCGCAGGTAAGACACCAAACAACTTTGATTCACTGGCTGAGGCACGCAAGAATCTCTTCCACGGTATATAGGACGCGTTGATTGCATTTGAAAATGGAAATGTGTTTAGTATTTACCAAACGAAATTTGCTTACACAAATGAAAGAATTTATCACGTTAGAAGCGATTGCAGGCAAGAGGTAATTCAGTTACGGGTTACACTATCCCTGTCACACCCTAACCGCCAACAAAATTATCTTAAGCTGCCAAAATGATAGGCATAATTTATTTACTTTGGATGAGACATAAAGCTTCGAAAATAATGAAATAACCAAAGACTTAAGCTCATTATTGGCACTGGATTGAAGTTACATAGCACCAGAAAGGGAAGATGAAGACATTTACAACAAGTTTCCAAAAAATCCTAACTGTATATAATTAACTGCATCTCATATTCAATTACAACAGTGACAGAAAACAGGACTTATCATAATCAATTATAATTATATTAATCAATTTGATTTCAAGAATCTAATCTTGCGTGAGCGTTTTTATCCAATTTAGCCAACTTATCACTAATGCAACATTTAACGGGCTGAATGCCGCATAACAGCACAGTCGTGCACCTAAACCATTTTACCAATCGCTTATGGACTTTCTGACTTTTCTCATCTTTTCCCACAGTTCCTTACAAGCTTTTTACGGATCATGGTGGACTGAATGAGAAGCGTAAGCAGAGGCGTATCCGGACCACTTTCACTAGTGCCCAGCTGAAGGAGCTCGAGCGGGTCTTTGCCGAGACCCACTACCCAGACATCTACACACGGGAGGAGCTCGCACTAAAAATCGATCTTACGGAAGCCAGAGTGCAGGTAGCCTGCTAAGCTCCACGTTCTGCACAAAAGACTTATGATCTAGAATAACTACATCTGCGATTAATATTCAACTTTATCCTGTATGGGATAGTGCATTTAATTGCTATTCCAACGTTCACACAAAGTTTATAGTTACCAATATATTAAATTGCCATTTATTTTGGGAAAAGTCATCCGATTTCTGTAATTATAAAACGTATCCATGCTGCAAGCGACTAACAGTTTTTTTTTTTACGTGTCTGCAGGTTTGGTTCCAGAACAGACGTGCCAAGTTCCGCAAGCAAGAGCGAGCAGCTGCGGCTGCTGCAGCAGCAGCCAAGAACGGCTCTGGCAAGAAGTCGGACTCACGGGAGGAGGACAGTAAGGACACAAAAGCCACAGATCCTGACAGCACAGGCGGTCCAGTGCCCAACTCGAACCCGCCTTCTAGCTGTGGTGGGCCAAGCCCAACCGGAGGACAGGTCAACAGCACTGGAAACGGACCGGTTGAGCAAGTGAAGACGTCCGTGGCTACAATGGGTGGGACCGCCCCAAGTCAAGGATGGGCCTCGGCTCCGGGCTCCATTACTTCAATACCAGACTCACTTGGTGGACCGTTCGCAAGTGTACTGTCCTCTTTGCAAAGACAAAACGGAACCAAAGCCACTCTAGTTAAGACAAGCATGTTCTAGTGTGATTGGAATGTAGAAATTGTGTCAAGAGTGGTGTAGGGACAAAAACAATCTACTCTTCATGACAGAACAGCAATGATTCAACAGTGGAGGAATGCCAAACGAATGACACTGATTTCTCTTCTAGAGATTTGAAAACAACTGACGAGACCAACGCAACTGGTCATCATCGATCATTTGACATTTAATGCCGTCCATCTCACACTAAAGGCTGGATCATCCAAGTGATATTTTTTGTTACCTCTTGTGCGTCGTTTTTTTTTATTTGAGAGTAAAGTGGTCAGTGCCATCTCTTCTAGTTTAAAGTACTAGTCTACAAAGTGTGCATCTCTCCAGAATATCTCCTCAACAGACTTAAGCTGATAATGTCTGAAGAAAATGGCGCTCCTCAACATTTGTTTACACACAGACTTGCCATTTTATGCGTTATAGAGTCTGAACTGCAGATCCCAGATTCCTCCTTTGGATAGAAATGAAAGTTTTATTTAATTCTTTCTTTTTATTTAGATTATTTCCTCCAACATTTAGCTACTGTTTTATGGGCTAGAAAAATAAACAAAATGTCTATATTGGTGACATATAAAGCAAATTATTCCCTAAAATGGCACAAGTATACATTTCACTATTGACAAAAACGTAAATGTTTTGTGTGTCTTTCTACGGCTGTGTTTTTGTGGCTCAAATGTATAGTGTTAATATGTATTCTTGTCCTCGATAGTCAAACATAGGCCATATTCCCCTTGTAGTTCATTAAGGGTCTTTATAATGTTTTACAAAGCTACCACTGGCGAATTACTTTTGAGAAGAAGAAATGGATGCAAACATTGTATTGATTTCTGTATTATTTGCATGTTGTCCTTTCCGTCCAATTTTATAATAATTTCCCCTATTTTGTGAGCATACTGTAATATGTTTTGTCCAAGACTTGACAATTATTTATATGTAGGTAATGGATGCTTATATTTAAGAAGGAAATATTTCTACATGTGCACATAGTTTTTCAGGTGTACCATTGAAATGGTTGTTGATGATAAAATAATAATAATTATCATTATTTCTTTGTCAGACGTTTCTTTAATTTAGCTTTAGTTCAATGACTGTAATTTGAATTAATTTTCCAATTACAGTCATTGAACTAAAATGGAACCGGAACAATTTTGCAGATATATTTTCAAAAGTTAGAGTAAAGTCAATATTAGGGTTTTAGCCACCTGTACTATGAAGACTACAATAATTCTTTACAAGGAGCCTAATTTGAAATATTTACTTATTAAACAGCCCCCAGACTTCGCACTTCAGCACCATGGACAGCACCAATAGTTTGCCTGCTGGTGCGACAGACACACACACAGCACACACGCACACACACACAGAGAGAGAGAGAGAGAAAGAGAAAGAGAGAGAGAGCACAAACTTGTTTTTTTTTCTCGATTCTTTATTTATAAACATACAATATGCTGTAAAGCCATTGCATTTGAACATCAAATTAATCTATGTTTGGGTAGTAATACGGTGAATATCACAATAAATATAGACCTCAGACGCAAAATCTTTTCCAAGGTAACTATCCGTTCTCCTATTCGACATCAAGTCTGGTAAAATGCCCTTGTCCGATAGCCTATATCAATATACTTTAAACATAAAGAACACAACCAGTCGGCGCTCGGACAGACTGGCGATACAAGAAGAAAATATAATAACAGAGTAAATCTCAAATATATTCAAATGCTTCAATGGATCAAAAAGAAAAAAGGATATTCTGAAGTAACATTAGGCTAATTTGTGATGCCTGTATACACTATACATTCCTATAACGACATGTTTTAGAGGCTGGTGGCACAGGTGATAGCGTATTTTGTGTGTGCATGCGTGCGTGTATACTGAGAACAAACTTGTAATCTCACACCCGTACAACCTATGGCGTAGATGGGTGTTGTGACGTGAGAATGAACACATACAAGCTTTGAGTTTTTGTTTATTCACTTAGAATTCAAAGTACCCAAATATTCAGTAAGGCAAAAATGGAATTGACACTCGAGTTCTGTCTTCAACAAATCAGCTATTTGGTTTTTGTAGCAGGGGCGAGTTTGTTTTTATATACCACCAGAGCCTACAAAGTATTTCGATTTTTTAAATGCATTGCATTTTCATTCCAAAAATAGTGGACGATTCGGCATTTATTCTAAAAGAAATGGAACCAGGGAAAGAAAAGACAAGACAAGGGGGTATCTTTAACTATCACGAAGTCCTATGGCCCAACCTATCAGCCCGTTTCCCAAAAGTCTAAGGTTTAATTGGTTAGGCGCGTTCCTACCTCAATCTATGAAAATAACGTCCCTGTCCTCAAAGCCCAACTGGCTATGGACAGACCTTCTTTGGATTTAGTCAGACGGCTTCACATTCAATTGTTGGTTTGCGTTCCCTCGTTTTCCTAAGGCACATATCAATCGCGGTTAAAACTGAGGCGGGACACGGTAAGGGAAAAGCAGGACAGAATTAGCAGGTAGCTCGAATAGGAAATAGGTGCGTGGTAGGGACAAACCGCAATTACGAAATAACCACCACAGACGCAAGCGATTCACGTGCAATCCTCTCTTAGGTAGCCTAATCAATATAATTTAGTAAAAGAGTGCATTTTTTCAAGCAGGAAACGGAACGAAGGAGAATGTTTATTGACGAACGGTGTGGCTGTATACTGATATTAGGAACATGGTTCCTGAATCATTCTGAAGGGCAACAGAATGAGAGGAAGAAGTGCTAGATTAAAGTGCCCTTTGGTATAAAAGGCAGAGTAAAGTAGCCTATGTAAAACTTACATTTAAACATTAGGGTTTTTTGGCAAAATACGTGGTAGTAAAAATACCTCTAGCATGAAAGTAATTTCCTCTTTCCCCATGCATTTTCCCAACCTGACAATATCACAGGTTTTTATTTTTTTTTACAACTTTATAGATTTTTTTTTTCAAGATTAACAGTTCAAAATGCTACTGAAATGTATACATTTTTCTGAATTACTGTCTGATGACTCAATGACTGATCTTCCTTACATCTAAACTGTGGGCAATGAATGAAGTCTTGCTGTGAGGAAACATTGCAGCGATCACAACTATTCTGGACCTTTAACAGCTGAATTTAAACTTTGTGACAATAGCAGAGTATAGAGCTGTAATTAGATGGTGAGTAAACCAAACTGTTGTCCACTTCTAACCATAATACAAAATGGCAACCCCCATTTAGATCAGAAGTGCATCTTCCACCTGCGGTATTGGAAACTGAAGTAATATGCACAAGCCCTCCTTGTGTGTGTAGTTTGGAACAGTTTCTTTTCTACTTTTTGTGTCTGGACACTACAGTGGCAGACCAGGCCAGAGATCAGTGACCAGGAAGGAGACTCATCGTTACACACAACAGCTCTTAATCTGGACATGCTTGTTGAGGAGAGAGAACCGGAAAAGGGCCGTCTGGATGGACTGGACTCAGGACCTCCTGCTGATGCATTACAGGGTGGTGGGCTGTCCTGCCGCTGAGAGATCGGCCAAAGGAAAAAAAGAAAAACAATATAATCTATCAGCATCCAAGTTATCAGGTGTCTAAAATTCTGAAATGTATTAATTGATAATGTAAGACTTAGATTCCAATTTGATTTCTTAGACATTGTCTTAGACTTTAGATGAATATTTCAGTGTGTGTTGTGAGTGTGTGTGTGTGTGTGTGTGTGTCCTGGTGTGTTTGATGTCTGTAAAAGTGAGATACACAGAGAGTGAGCGGCGGGGGTGACTCACAGCGTGAGCGGATGTAGCACTGATGACAGTTGAGAAGGCCATTACGGATCCTGACGTCTGTGCCTGTGGTTGTGTCTCCGAGCTGTCCCTTACAAATCCCACACTGCCGGATGAAGAAAGAAACACTGTGAGACATTTCCAGGAAGCAGACACACGAGTCAGGTGATACATGCCAGGACTCCACTCATTTTTCATTGTCAAATGTCATAGGGGGGGAAAAGAGTGAGAGAGAAAGAGACAAAAAAGAGGGATAGAAAAATAAATAGAATGAGAGAGCTTATGTTAGTGTGACAAGCTACCATCGTCGATTAGAATTCAAGCCATTAGAGCTGTATCATAACCCAACATCTCACGTGTTGACACACAAAAGATGGTGCATTTTGCCAGCCCTCACCTTAAAGCACTGGATGTGGAAGTAGAGGCTGAGTGTCTCGATGATCATGGCGGCCCCTTTCCCCAGGGGGTGGCCACAGCTGGAACACAGCTTCTTCCCACTCACAGACCTGATGGACACAGACACACAGGCACACAGGCAGGCAGGGAGCAGACGCACACAAGCAAACACACACATGCACACAAGCAAACACACACACACACACACACATAGACACAGACAGGTGAACGATCCATTTTTTCATACCTACTAGACGAAAGGGAAAATGACAGAAAGTGGTGGACAAAATGTGCTTTGAAGTAAAGAATGAAAAGATGTCAGCAGACAAACCAAAAACAGCAACAAAACAGCACAACATGAGAGCCAGCATCCGATGTATATGGGAAAGAATCCAACATGATGCTTTGTCTTTGACACCCCCTAGTGTCTAAAGCGAGTAGTACACCGTTTGCTGAGTCATACCATACCTGTTTGGGGATGAAGGTGGGGTGTCTGAAGATGGGGAGTATGGGGGTGACATGGGAGAGTTTGGTGCATTCTCACCCGCCTCAAACCTGAAGGGTGACAAGCCCAAATGCGAGGCACAACATAAACACAACCACAAACACAGCACACAGAAGCACAGGCAAGAAAACACATTTTCCCTTGAGGGAGCCTGAAGTGATAGTGGTCTCTCAAGGGCAAATGGGGATATATGAAAAGGACCAGCTGAGGAGCACTAAAAATGGAACAAGGCATGGCAAGGCATGGCATAAATCATAAGGGTGAGAATGGCAACAGCTACAAAGACATTAATCCTTAGATTCTAATATCAGTCATGTCATGTCATAATTCACACATACTTACATGTACACCACACACACATAAAAACACACACACACACACACACACACACACCTCCTTCCTCCAGTTTTTCGGTCCAAAGGCGTTTTTTGCTCTTTGCTGTTCCATGTTGTTTCTGCAAAATGTTTTTTGCAAGAATCAGAATGTTTCCTATATGCTACTGTATAAGCTATTATATGATATTAAAAGCTATATACACACATTTCAATTCCAGTAGGTTCCAAATAGTCTCTAACCGTATTTTTCACGAGTAGTTATAATAATCACCAACCCACAGTGCAACAAACACAAACTATTGCATCACCCAAGCTATATCATAATGTTTCTTTCAAAGTAAACTACTGTATTAGCAGTCAGAAAAGGCTGCTGCCACCTGCTGGCCTAATGCATAAATGGCTGTTTCCTGAAATCACAGACACAGCAGTGGGATCAATGGAATTATGCTTAAATTAATTATTGTTTTTTTTTTCTCTAAACCACCACCTCCACCCACCAGACCCTGAGTCTGGGCTCCTTACCCTGGCCTGACGGGGGCTGGGGGCTCCTGGGTGGGGGCTGGCCTCTGGTGGCTCTCTGCCCATTGTGCTGGCTGCGGGAGCTGGACTCGGACACTCCTGAGGAGGTCAGAAGGTCGGCACTGGTCGGGGAAATGAAAGGTAAGAGGTCAACGTCAATGAAACAGGTGTCTAGCCAGAAATACATTCAAGTGGCTTACAGCTATCAGAACTGCAATTTATCATGTGATATCAAAAGCAACACTCCAGCATTCTTCTCACTCATTTATATGATGAATAATTCTGTACATTTAACATCTATAGCTCATACTTTACAGCTCAGTGAATTATTAATGAACTAATGAGTCACTGAAAACAGAAAGAGGGCAGAAAATAAGGAAGAGAGATGGATGGACAGAGAGAGAGAGAGAGTATGTCTAGTGAAAGACTGTTTTAAGGGTTGTGATGTTCCACAGCTGTGCCACTGACCTTTCAGCCTTCTGCAGCTGTGAACTCCGCTCCTCTGTGCTCTGGTCTGTCTGCTCACTTTCCCTTTGGCTCCAGTCCTCTGTGCTCCCCTTCTGTGTGTGTGTGTGTGTGTGGGTGTGTGGGGGGGGGGGGGGTAAAAGACATGGCAAAACCTGCAGGTTATCTGATGAGTTTTCACCCCATGCTTTCAAAAGCACCTTCCAAGGTACAGATTAACTCAATGAACATTTTCTCTACTTCCTCATTTGTATGAGGTCATGCCAAAATGAATTTTCACCCTCTCTGGCCATGGATTAAGCCCACTGATAAATTGTCCCAATGTCAATGTCACAATGGCTGCAACACAAAAGTGCTCTAAAACTGTTGAATGTTTCACAGTGTTTCAGTGGCTTGAAACTGCTTGCAACAATGTGCACTGTTTGATTCACATCGCTGCAACTCCCCTCTAAAATGGTGTCATCCCCCATCTTACCTCCTGCCTTTCCAGCATCTCCTGCTTGCGTTCCCAGTCGGCCAGCGAGCGCACTATAGTGTCCTGGGAGGCAGCGGCGGCAGGAAGGACATCACCACTCATGGGCGAGGGTGAGGCGGGTGCCACTGGGGAGTGGGGTGTCAGGGGGGCCACAGTCTCCTCCAGGATCTTCTGCTCCTGTGTCACCATGGCAACACAAACCCCAAGCATCACAGTCATCATAACAACACCACACTCATCATTATAGCTACTTAGCAAAAACACTACTTCCACAACCTTTGAAGACGAGCATAAATACACTTTTGTATGTACAGAACTACTTACAAATATTCATAACAGATGTTAGCCAACAAATAAATACATTAAACAGCAGGGAGATGAACAGATCATCCACCCATGGCTTTGGTACAACTAATCCAGATGTGAGACAGATAGAGAGATAGAGTAAGATGTAAACAGATAAAAGTAAGCCTTGGGCTACAGGCTTGTATATAAGCATTTTAAGGATGTTTAATATAAATAATAATTTACATATTTAATAATAATCTCAACTTCTAAACAAATCCACTACCAGTAACTAAAATGATCCCAGAAATCAGAGATCAGAAGATCAGAGATCAGAAAACATTGCCTCATTTGAACAAACAATGACATCTGTTTTCTTATTTATATCCTCCCCTGATTTATACCCTATTTCTTTTCATCCTGTGACATCATCCCTCAGACAGGAAGTGATGCATGATGGCACAGGAAATATAAGGGCTGTGGTGGCGTTTGCTCCCTCACCTCTTCGTGAAACTTCCTCCCCTCCTCCTCCACCTCTCTCTGAGCTCGCTCCCACTCCTGTTTTAGCTTTTCCTGCTCACGACGGTACTTGTCCTAAAACACACACACAAACACACACACACACACACACACACAAAAGTGAACATACATATATCCACATCATTAAAGTGATAGTTCAGACTAACTTGACATTGAGGTGAATGACACCGTGGCACAGGTGAATACCGCCTCGAGAGGTTGATGCCGTCGACCAATCCCTTGTCTAGTTTGAATGCGTTTTCATTACATTTGAACCACAAACTATGGAAATAAATGGCACAGTGCTTCCAAAAGAATATCAGAATATCACTAAACTTCAGTAATAGTCAAAAAAGCGTACCAAGAACTTTGTATAGACTTATATATTGTATTTTAACAGACTGCATACTACTAAGTTCAGACTTATTTGAGGTGTGCAGAAGTTGTTTCAGCCTTAACATATTACAACTGAACCGATAAGAAAATGCCATTTTGACTATGATGGGAACATGGTGCTGTTTATGGTTTAACTGTAAACAGAAAACATGTTCAACATTATCAACCTCTTGAGGGATTATTTACCTCACTTGGTGTCAAGTTAGTCCAAACTATAACCTGTTCACTGTTTACAACATGTGACAACCACACAGGCCTATAACTATTTTGTGGGTGAAGAGCCCAGACATCTATGAGACCACACGTCTTGGGCGCACATGCAGAATCTACTCCATGGCACGGGCTTAGGCCTCCTCCCGTCTTCCAAAAGCCCCAAAGGTCAGGTGATTTGGTTGTGGCCTCTCACTGCAGCTTCTCTGTCATTAGCCCAACACAACAAAGCCAAATGGAACTCAGCTACACAAGAGAAGGTATGAGGTTACACAGTGGATAACTATGGACAGGTAGATACAGGGAAGGGAAATACCAAAGGCCAACACTGATTTCATTTGAATGCATGCATACTTTACTTGAAATGGGAAGATAGCTAATGCGTTTCATGCGAGATCAGAACGAGGTCAGAGCAGGGGTCAGGGATGGGCAGATCAAGGGTCAGGATTCAACTTCAGACACTCCCACCCATTACAACAACACAAACACGCTCACGCACACACACACACACACACACACACACACACACAGGAGGTCAGTGGTGAATTACAGTCCATGCAGGTCAAGTGATTTTGTGATAGCAACCTAAATGTTCACACCTGGCAAGGCTTACATGAGCTGTTATTGGCATAATTCACAGTCATCCAACTCTGACAATATGCAGACATGCAGAGCCTCGCTCTAACACGCAGGCCCTCTTCTAAATAATCTCAGAAGTTGGATACGCTGGAAGGATATTTATATAACTAGTCTATTGAGAAATGCTGTGTCTCTATCAGCATCACAAAGTGATACCAAGGCAAAGCCAAATGAGTTTCTAATCATTGTGTAAAGACTAGTGCCACTCCAACCAGTGTCAGGTGGTATGTTTTGGATACGGACACATGATGGAGATCAGTTAAAGGTAAGTAACTGTCTGTCTGCAGGCAGACCGAGTAGGATGACCATAAACTATTAATAGTCCCGTTTAATCGTCCCAGTGGCTGTGTGCCACTCTCCTGTCAATCAATCCAAACCATGCCAGTTACCTAATATCCAGCACCATCAAACCTTAGGTTTCAAAATCTCAGTAGAGTTAGCTCATGCTAATCACAGCCAAAACGTTTGCTTTGATTGTAGTCCTGAAAAGCTTTAATATTTATTCCCCAAAGGAAACCATCCCATCAGTTCCAGGTTAATGCAAGGCACGCAAAGTAGTGAACGGCTTAGTGGCAAGCACTGCTCAAGCTGCCGCTCCGCTTAGCCAGACTGTTTAGCATTAGCCATTAGCATTTAGCGTGCCACTGCTGTACCTGAAGCATGCGCTCCTGCTCTCGCTGCCACCTTTCCTGACGTCTGCGCTCCTCGTCTGGGTCCCATGACCACTGGTCGCCCCGCTTGACCATACTCAACACCGAGGGTGGGACCTGACGATGTCCCCATGCATTACCACCAATGATACACCCAGACATACATACATACAAACACACACACACACACACACACACACACACATGCACAAAAGACAAAGGAGGAAAGACACAAAGAAAGAAAGAAAGAGAAAAAGAAAGGAAGAAGAATACACACAGTTGGTCTAAGCTATAGGCCTAATGTTCGTGCTAATGGATTCTAATTGCACAGGAGAAAAAAGGTTGATGGAATGGGATGAAAATAAACAAATGAACTAAAGAACCTGGGGTGTTCATCATTGCTTCATCATCTGGCCACTGTAGTTTTTGTTTATGTCAAATTTAGTATGACCAGATTCAAAACCCAGCTGCAAATAATTACCAAGACGTTTCCCTTCTCAACTTTTCCCACTCATTTTTCTGGCAAAAGTAGTTGCGAGCTCAAACAGGGCTGTTGGTGATTAATTTACCCCAGACTTATTTAGCTCTCCACCATCACCTCCATCACACATACAGAGCCAGATGAAAAAGTACATTTCCCCATCTTACACCCATCAAAGGGTGAGTTTTTATGAGTACGCCAAGAATGAGGAGAAGCAGTTTACATTTACTTACACTTACATCAGTAGGCTCCTTAACTGGACTTTCTGTAGGGAGGAGGGGGGATAGACGTGGGGGGTGAGAGAAAGAGGATTTGAAATCAGACAACATTCTACTATAGTTGAGGAAGTACAGCTACATGGCTAACAGGGGTGTATGACGGACCAAGAATTTGTGATCTTCTAAAACACACAACAAAGGCGTAATTTGAGACAATGGAGGTGTCTATGTAAAATAAATCACACAACAAGTTTGTTAATGGATTAACTTTCCTTTGATTTCAACTGGATTACAGTACATTATCTGAACCCACAAGTTATATTTCCATTCTTAGTCCTGTATGAAACACATTATTGAACACACAAGATGGCCAAACACAGGAACAAGGCCGCTTGGCCAAATCATCCAGCAGCCCCGTCAGATTGTTAATAGTCACGGCGATGATTGCGGCCAAAACCCGGGTAATTTACCACGTCACGCACACACACATTGGTCATTTGTGAGGAAAACACACTCATAGACAGGGGAGAGAGGTGTGAGTCAGAGGAGAGAGGACAAATGGAGAGTTCAGGTGAGGTGTTAAGAGGCAGGTGGGGAAACCACACTTAGTCACACGGCCAATGGGGAAGCACCGGGGGAGGGGCTTCCTCTGGGGCGTCCACTCACTGGACAGTTTACCTGGTGTAGCGAAGAACTCCCAGCGTAACTTAGGGTTGGGTGAGGCCAGTGGAGCCCTGGCTGTGTTATAAAGCTCTACAGCACCACCCAGTGGGAGAAAGGAAGTAGGACAGAGGTTGAGACTTCAGATGTGAAGATGAAAGAGAAACTAGACCCAAAAGCCTTAACCTTTATTCTTCATCACACCTTTGTTTTGATGGGAGACAGAAAGGTTGAACTTCCCAAATAGTTCCCAAATTCAAGCATACTATACATGGTTGTATGTTTTCTGTGGGGTGCAATGACTACATATAATAAATGCCTTTCAGAAAAGCAAAGAATGAAACACTTTGCTAACGTTGTTGGCATTGCTAACATTTCCTAAGTTCCTGGTCTTAAGGGGGCTCAGAGCCCAAGTGTGAGATTCCTGTTTTATCTCGACACTCACCTGTTGGGGACGCACACAGAAGCCTGGAAACAGGAGCCGTGAGGTGAGACGATTCCTGCTGATCCACTGTGTCCTCCATCTAAATGATGAGGAAAGAAGTAACACATACACGCACACACATACACATATTAAAGCAGAATAAGCATAATTCCTATTTTTTTATTATTTTAACATAGTGAACTTTTTGTCCAACCACAATTTTCATATTTGTATGGGATACATGCATAATCTGACATTAGCATATAGTCTAAAAATGAGTCCTGACTGCCACCCATGAAGGAGGCAATGCACTCACCTGTGCAGTACTTTGTTGGCCAGGAGCTGATCCAGGATCTGTTGAATCAGGAGTGGGAGCTGTGGTTTGCAGTCTAGGGGCTGTAGTGCAGATTGCCACCTCTGGACACAGGTATCTCTATGTTTTTAACTGTATCTATTATACAATTGAGTTGCCTACATACAGCACATTCATACAGGTGTGACATTGTTAACCTATTGTATTAACCTATTGCATGACAGTGATGCTGGATCTTTTTGATTATGTTTATATTTTGCCAGCCATTACAAGTAAATACGCACACACACACCATTTAATGCTTTCATTTGGATCTCAAGCATACTGGATGTGAAACAAGTGCAAAAACTAACAACAAAAATGTACAACACACACACACACACACACACACACACACCTGTGGCCTGGCTCTCTCTCTCATTCTCTGGTAAGATCTGGCTCGCATCCACATCCTCTGGGATGGCTGCCGACTCACTCTGCAGTTCCTGTGGGACCAGGTTCACAAAAAGGGTTGTCATGGAAACAGTCAGACCAGCAGCAGAGTTCAAGTTTTTCAAGCCAAATCTGCTACAGGCTACACTTAGATATTAAATTCCAGGAATGTATTTCTAAACGCTGAGATGAAAAGGATTGCAAAAACGTGCATGTTATTTCATCATGAACAAAAATATTGAACTATCCAGTACTGTATTCAAACATATTATTCTCCTTTTTTGGAAGCTGGGGTGCAGTATTAATATTAATGAAATTTTGCTGGGATGCAGAATTAATTTTAATGAAATGACATTCCCATGGGAGATTTTACATAGAGCTTGGGTTTTAATGTTGCTTTAATCTACCATTTTCTTTTCTTTTTCTTAGATTCCTAGAGAACTGGAGAAATTCTCTTTTAAAACACGGTATTTATTAAAGACAAATTTCATATCAAGAAAGTCAGTGAGCCACACTATATATCACCGACCTTAAAAATAAAAAAAGGTGAAGTAAAAAATGACCTTAAAGGTTTTAATGCATAGCACTACCACCCGCTTATAGAGGCATAGAGGTCAGTGAGTGAACAGGCTTTAACAGAGGCGTTTTAATAGGACTTTGGTTTTAATGGTACTCTAATAGACCTCATGGTAAAGCTGACTGGTATTGTTGTATCCAAACACAGTATGTACAGTATGACTAAATATTCCAACACTGGAATTGGAAGTTGACCTTAGATTGACATTACGATGTCTGTGATTATCCAAATTATGTCAGTAATTATCCAAATCTTTATGGGGATTTGGTCCATAAATAATGTTGTGGGGATATGGTCCATAATTGACTCTATTATGACTGATAAGAATCATGAAAATGGCTGACCGTGGGCAGAGAAGTGGGTCTGCAGGGTGCCATCTGCTCTGAATTCTCCTGCTGCTCAAATGCATCCTGGGACTGTGAAGGCCATCCCTCGTTTGACTCCTGGAGAGCGTTGATCGCTTGCTCACTGCCTGCTGTGGCTGGTAGAATCTCCCCCACCTCCTCCACCGGCACCTCCCTCGACGGCCTCTCCTCCTCGGCAGGCTTCCCGGGGCTCCCCTGGGCGTCTGCTTCGGAGGATAGGGCAGTGTTCGGAGCGTGCGAGGGGGAAGTCTGTTTAGATGTGTGTGTGGGGGAGGCTTGTGCTGAGGTGTGCGTCGGGGAGGCTTGTTTGGGAGCATGTGTCGGGGAGGAGGACGGAGACACAGAGGAGGTCCTGACTCTGGACTCTGGTGCCTCCGTGTCGTCTGAGGCAGGGCAGGGGAGGAACTGCAGCGGTGATGGGCTGTCCTCCCGTCCGTCCTCTCCCTCTCTCTCCTCCATCTTTTCTTCCGTCTCACCATTCAGACGCAACATCCTGTCCACCTGCATGCACGTAAACAAACACATCTTCAACCTCTAATTAAACAGAGATACCACAGAAAACTCAGAGTGACAATAGCCGATAACAGCAACATTAACACACCAAAAAAAAGTCTGGTCTCTTTACATACTACAGACTACATACAATGAAACCTGTGTTAAAAATAAACAAACATAAAATGTTTAGCATAGATTCAAACATAGGCAGGAAAAAATGTTAGATCAAGGTCAAAATTAGATCAACGTTAGATATCCTCTACTGGTGATTCAGTGACCTGCTCTGAGTCTGCCTGGCAGATGAGTGTAGCCAGTGGAGGGGATCTGACTAGCCACAGGGCTGAGCTCAATAGCAGTGTTGTTGGGCCCGCGGCCGTAACTCAAGCCTTCCTAACTGCTGAATGGAGACCTTCTGTGGGTCTGCTGAGAGCGGCGGAGCCAGCGGCCTGTGTGGGCCTTTGTGTCCCGCAGCAGCAGCATGGCCGCAGCATGATGAGCGAGCGGGGATTTTTGGGTGTGGAGAGGCCATCTGAGCACTACTGTCCGGGTCAGGGGCAGAACAGAGCGGCTCTTTCACGCGCCTCCCACTGGGCCCCAACACAACCACATTCCACACTCCGCCACCGCTGGAGAGCTAGTGACAGCGGAAAAATAGCGCCAATTTTGTGTTTGGGGAAAAAAAACGGGAGAACGAAGAAATCCTCCTCCTTGGGAATCACAGCCTTTAATGACCTCCCTTCCTCCTCCTCCTTTCAAGAATGTCATTTCCACATGAAATTATTTACACATCTAACGGTAAACCCCTAAAGATGACTTGGATTTTTTTTACGATTTTTCAGCCCCCATTATAAAGGATGAGTAAGATTGAGACTGAATGAACAATGCTTGCCTTTTAAAGAACACACTGAATGTATTAGTGATGATGATCAGCTATAAAACACATTTAAGGCAGAAGGAAACCATACAGTATTTCAAAAGTGATAACGATGTTCTGTAAACTTATTTAAATGTAAAATGAAGTCATGTTAGATTTCACTTATCATTTACCTACTTATCTTCTACCATCACTCTCCTAAACTGTAGATAAGCCATCTCCATCTTGCCTTAAGCTCAATCACACATTCTTCTTGTCCACATTATATGTCTATAGTATTTCTTGCTCACTGGATGTATACTACTACATTCAGAGAAACAGTACATTTCTTAAATATTCAAGTATACTTGGCCAACAAAACCTGCCTTCTTGCCTTTCTTAAAACTGCTGTGTGCTAAAGGAACCATTCACATACAAGCTGGGCTGACTAAAATGAGTGGGTCAATGGATGACCCCATATGACCCAATATAACTGGGGAAGCAGAGTCAGTAGCTGCAGATCTCTGTATACATTCTCTTTCCCCTCATATTCCTCCATTGGCTTAGTCAGGCCAACTCCGCTCAGTATTGAATTTCACTACAATATTACATCAAGGGATTTTCTCAAGGCTTCAGATTCCCCAAATAGAATCCAATCAGCAAAGGGATTGAAGGAAGGAATAACCAATAATTTAAACCAATAAAAAACAAAGTTCAAACAAACTGGCCACCCACCACAAAGTAAACATATGCCCATAGTCAGACTCTACACAGAGTGCTAACTCTGCCTTCTTTCATTTGCTCTCCACTACAAGCTGCACAGAGCAACACTTTTTGTCTGCCTCACAGCTCAGCCACAAGGGGGCACAGGTCAGACATATGACTGTATATTGCGCAGTAAAATAACAGAAACACCTTTATCTCTATGCCACACAATATTCCAATAGTGTTTGCCACTAGATTTTATAGTGGGGCTGTGGAAGCAGCTCCAACAACAAACCCATTATTTTCCATCATATCTAGAGCAAAATAGAACTGTATTAGAACTGTATAGCCTAATACTGTATTAGACTGTTTTGTATGCATGTGTTAAATATGGTATAGGAAATCTTTTATTCTTACTTAAACAATGGTGGGGCAAATCAGACCAAGGTGCCCCACCATTGTCTAGTCAATGTATAAAAAACACCCATAGTAACCAGTACTAATTAAAGGTGAAGAAATCCTGAGGCACTCAAGAAGATTAGGAATATTAAAAACCTGTATTTAAACTTGGCTGTCAATTTAAAAGCACGTTTAGCATGTTTAGGCCAAGATGGCCTTCTTCAGGGGAAGTTCGTCATAATCCTCTAAAAACATTTTTTCTCTATCTCCAGGAAGAGCATCAAAGGAAAACAGTTTTTTTTTCGTTAAGGCTTATAGGAGAAGTTCGGTGTGAATTAATCCATAGGCCTATTGTTCCAGGTCACCAAATACTGTCAGTTGGAAAAAAGAAAGTCTTTGGTCTATGTTGCATTCATTTTCTGGTTATTCTTCCTACAGACAGCATGACCTTGAAGAAAAGGGTTATGATTGACTCACACCGAACCTCCCCTCTAAGTGTGCAAGTGTGTTGCACTGCACGTAGTATTTACACAGTTAGTATGCTGACCTTTGTTGGTTTGTCTGCTCGGCTGTAAGGTTTGGGTGCCAGGAGGGGCACAGTCTTCAGGGGGCGCTCTGGAGCTGCAGACGCTGCGGGGAAGCCAGTCACCATGGCCTCCACCGTGGAGGTGAACTTGGGCGCGGGCAGGGACTGCTGGCGTAGGTACTGCAGGGGGTTAGTGCCATCGCTACCCCGGCGACTGCTCCCGCCACTGCCCTCACCATCTCCAGCTCCGACGCAGGCGCGGAAGTCCTGCTCCAAGGGCTCGAAGACGTCGCCGAAGTCCGCCAGCGGAGGCAGGCGGAAGCCCGTGGAGGCCAGCGGAGAGGTGGGGTCGGCCGAGATGCTGCGCTCCAGCAGCTTGGGCTTGAGGCGCTCCAGCACCGCCTCGCTGATGCTGAAGCGCTGCGCGTACCGCTGGAGCACCTGCTGCGCCTCCTCAGGCGAACGTGCTTTCCGGTAGGCCTCATGCAGCTCCCGCTCACGACGCTCCCTACAAGAGAGGGACCGGAGGAAAGATGGAGAGAGGGACAGAGAGAATGATTAAAGTGGTGAAATGGATGTGAAATGAAGTGAGAGAATAATGGGCATGTGTATAGGAGTCAGTAAGATTGTGCTATTGTGTAATACCCTAGTATGACACAAGGGGGCTGCTTCAGCAACTACATTTTAGCAGGGTACACTCTTGGATTAGGCTAATATTTGCCTTGGTTGGATCTTTTGTAAGAGGAACATACGCATGTGCATACACACACAAATATCTACTCATACACACACAATGTCTCTCTCTCTCTTTCACAAACATAGATACACTCACACCAAAAACAACAAACAGTCAAATGGAGAACAAAGCAAGTTGAAAAAGACAAACAGTAACCTAACCCTAGAATAACATGGCTGCTTGAAGAAGAGGACAACAAAAGAAGGCAACTATCTGCACTTCAGAAAACGTTCCAGCACTTTAGTTCTGGGCAAATACTCCCCCCACAATAACACAGGAGAAAATAAACACATAACACACAATAATAATAATAACTAAAAAATTTGAAATATAAAAATTCTAACCATACCATCAATCTCTCTCTCTCTCTCTCTCTCTCTTTCTGTGTGTGTGTGTGTGTGTGTAGACTCTAACAAACATACTTGTCCTCCACAATCTCCCTGTAGGTCTTGATGCTCTTCCTCCTCTGAGTGAGGCCTTCTTCATCACCCAATAGTCTCTCCATCATCTTCCTCTCCTCTTCTTTCTTGATCAGGTCTTGTGACACACTCCTCCGACGGCTCTTCCATCTGGCCAGGTCCTGGGGAACATACAAACATGCACATAGAATTCTCATATATACTTCAATGAGCGCTAAAGTGGTAAGTTACAGAGTTACAAAAACACACCTGTGCCATTCAGATCTCACTCACACACACACACACACACACACACACATAAACACAAACGCAGATATATAACAATACAGGTAATATGGGTGGTGTACGGTGGGTTTTTTTTTGGCTTCTTTTATATAATGGTCTTCTATTTCTATTTTATGAGCACTTAAAGCACTCCACAAAGGGTTTCATTTGCCCATTCTCACATGGAAGGCGGAGGCTACCATGCAAGATGGAAACCCAGCACTGGGAGCAATGTGAGCTTTAGTATGGATGACAACTGGGGTCGGGCAAAGCGGGGCTCAAATCTGCAATCTATCCAAACGGCACCTCTACACCTGTGCCACCACCACCTGTGGTGCGTACATGGTTCTTGTACAGGGCATGTGAGATGGGTGCTGACAGAGGTCTCTCAGTGTGTGTGTGTTGCTGTTGCTTTGGGTGTTGCTGTTGCTGTGATGTGTGGGGCATGTTCAGGCACTCACGTCCTGCCAGTGGTCCTCCTCCTCCTTCAGCTTGTTGTACTGGTTGTGCATGAGCTCGTGGCGCACCTGACTGTGGGGATTCAGGAACACTTCCTCCTCACAGCGCACATCTATCATACTCACACTCCTACACACATCAGAGAGAGAGGCGGGGGAGGAAGACAGGGAGAAAGAGAGAGAGAGAGAGAGAGAGAGAGAGAGAGAGAGAGAGAAAGAGAGGGAGGAAGCCGGAAGAAAAATAGACAGATAGAGAAAACAGACAGATAGAAAGGTGACAAAAGCAGAATAAAAGGGAATGGTGAAAGGGAGGTATAGAGTGACAGAGATGAAAAAAGACAAGAAAGAGAAACAAAGAAAAAGGGATAGAAAGATATAGAGATAAACAAAGGAACAAAAATGTAAGGGGAGAAAAACATTAAATTGTAAAACTAGAGTGATGGTGGGGGGGAAATCACAGTGCAAATTTATCTTGGATTTCAAAGAATGGCCAACTCTGTGGTCTAGGGCTGGTTGCATAACCGTGTTATTTTCTCCTTTTGTTAGCAGGGAATGAGGAATTAGTGTCATTCCACCTTGTTTATTTTTATTCTTCTCATCCAGGTCATGCAGCTCCTAAGAAACACACACCTGTCCCCAGCAAGGCCCACACAAGTGTCGGTGGCATGTGTTAGCAAGCATGCAGTGAGTCTGGCAGCAGATAGGCAAGTCAGCGGCTAACTCAAAAATGCAACATGTGTATGGGGTCAGAAATAAATATATAAATATATATATATATATATATGGTCACAGAGCTGGTCTTGAGGCAAAATAAAATCATGTGTAAAATCATGTGAGTTCTGTTCTTTCATGAATATGCTGAGGATTGTATTGAAGAAGTTGTGTTATATAACGCAATGTGTTGAAACATGACGGGGCCAAAGAAAGTCATAATGGAAAAATAAGACCAGACAAAAACAAAGAATTCTGTCATCATTTCTAAAAATGGAGTGTTATTAGGACAAGTTTAACAGCAGAGAAAGATAAGTTTCACCAATTCTTTTTTCAGACCGAGAGCCTCAGGTTATGAATACAAGAAACAGCCTCTTAGCCAACAGAATAGGGCATACATACACAAGCACACCCATGCCCACCACACACACACACACAAAACCAACCCCACACAAAACCAGCCCCACATATACACACACACACTTCACTGACATCTCTGTGAGCAGTTAATACTGGTTGGTCGGCAAAGCTCTCAATTGTGAGAGGTACACAAACATGCAGAGCACAAAAAGCTGTGAGCACACACACGCACGCACACCCACACTGTGCGAGTTAGCATGAGATGTTACAGAACACTGGATGCACTTACTCTGGGTCATCGGACACACTAGCACTGTGGCTGAATCTACGAGGGCAGGACACAAAAGAAGAGGACAAACACACACACACACAGTGGTTTACAGGCATATTCAATGAAGGACAGCCAAGTACAAACAAAAACAGTATGACTTTATGACACCTTAAACACGGGCTGTAAATGTATCCTTTGAAAGACACTATGCCAACATGCGGCCTTTTGAAGCGACAATCTGCAATGGATGACGTAGAAAGATCCAGAGGATGACGCAGCAGCAAGCTGTGGTACCCACCACTAGGCCATAGGGGGCACCGTAACCAAACTCACAAACACAGATCACAAATGCAGATCACAACACGGCAGCATTGGAATAGTACCGTCATGCACAACCGCACACACACATGGAAAGGATCGGGTTAAATTAGTCTCAGAGAGTTCGCATCTTTTATTAACTTGGGGTGAATGGGGTGGGGGGCAGGCGTGTGTGTGTGTGTGTGTGTGTGTGTGTGGCAGAGGAGTTGGGGTTAGGGAGAGGGGGGAGGCGGTGCACATCTGACTTCAAAGCCGGACAGGGGCTCGTATAATGAAGGCTCTGCAGCTGAGTGAGTGGTTCGGCGGGAGTCCCCGCTGTCGTTGCGGCCGCAGTGGATCTTTAAAGGCGGCCCTCCGTGACGTCGGGGACCTGCGGTCGTCACCAGAGCGCCCACAAGAAAAGGACGGACATGGAGAGAGACGACACAGAAAAAACCCTGAACGAGTACAAAGATGAAAATGATAGAGGGGCCATGTGGTGTGTGTTTGTCTGTGTGTAAATACAGTATGTACATAGTGTGTGTGTGTGTGTGTGTTTCACTCATAAATGTAAATATGGCGTCTCACTGTTGTAAAACTGTCATCCTCAAAGCCTTTGTAAGGGGATATTGAAGGAGACTTGAAGGCATCTTGGTATAAACATCCAACCACCCATGTGATGTCAGAAGTAGGCTATCAGGCTAAGCCCTACTCTCATGGGACAGCAAGCTGACATCTTATAAAAGTTCCCTTATGCTGTGTGCATGCTGAAATGACAACTACATTAGCTAAGATGACAGTTTCCTTAAGCTAAGGATGCAGTAGAGAATCACCACAGCGTATTATACACCTGGCAATGAGGTCACACCACAGAAGAAACACGCCACATTTGTACTCTTAACGCACTAAAAACAGTGTTTCTAGAGTAATAGTCCACCCACAAACCCAGACATGGCCGATAAAAACACTACACCACAACTATTGTCCTGTGACTGTAGGACATTTTACTTCCTGGGGTCAAAGATCCAGACTAGTAGCAGCAGATGCCACTTTCAGCGGCTGAGTGAAGCCCCAAACAGGCAGGGCAGACGGGCGCGGTACTGACGGCACCCTGTGTTCTCAGTTGAACATCAATAGCACTTTGAGCACTCATCCTTAGAGCACTCAGCGTCCGGGCACGCGCTGACCAGACACACTTCCTACTGAGTATTGAACACTCTCCCACAACCTGAACTGGCCGCGACAGATGCACTCATGCACAAAAACGGCATCCAGAAACAAGCAGCTAGAAGCACGAGGAGCGCAGGACGGGTTGCAAAATGGCACAAATTGCCCAAGGCCACACCTAGGGTCAGCTCTGGCCAAGCCTTTAAGTTTCTGTGCTAACGAGGCAACATGCGAAAGGAGCGCATCATGCAGTTGTTACACACACATTACAGTAAGACAGTAACATGTGATGTTCTGTTAACCAGAACAGGCATAACATAAGCTTTGTGGGGTCAGTCAGTTCTAGGGCCAAGCTGTCCACAGGTTTAATGTGATTAACCCAACAGCAGGGCCTGCGTTTGTCTATGTGATAAAAAATATTCTGATTTAAAAGCACTTTGAACCTGTGACACGTTTGCGAACATTATGACAAGCCTAATGAAGGGCCTTGACGTAAAAAGCACATGAAAAAAGCACATCAACACATAACACGTACTGAATCTAAGAATCACATCAGATAATTTGACATTATTATTGTCAAAGAGTCGGCAGCCTGCTGGCTTTATGGATATAAGTGATAATGGGCCCAAAGCATGACCCTTAGGCAGATCTAATTGGGGAAGGGGGGCAGGGTGCTGTATGGACGGCGGTGGGATTAGCTCTGTAGCTACTGTGTGTTAGCCATGTGGAGACATCCGGAAGACAAGAGGACATGCCGGCCCTGAGAACAACTGACTCTGGCATGGATTATAATCCCAATCTGGCATCGACCTGCAATGGGGTGAGCCAGTTTACGACTACAACGGCTCCAGAGTCAAAGGTTCCCAGGGGGGTAGTTCAACATGCACTCGGTCGCCACGGATGGCGGGCGGAGTTTAGCTCACATTGGTGACAGCTCATCATCCAACCAGGAGGGCCTCCTCTGTGGCTTGTCTGTTTCCAACTCTGACCTTCCCGTGCAGCCTGCTGGCTGATTGGCTACGGTCGCAGGGACGGGCAGAAAGTGGGTGGGACTGGCCCCGCCGCTGTGTTTGGGGGAGGTCTGAGTCCGCCTGGCACACATGCCATCCCTTCCTGGGTCTGACATGCTTCCTCGCTTCCCAAGCCCCGCCCCATCCACATTTGTGGGCGGGAACTTCCTGGAAGGGTCTGGACTATCCCTAGGGGAGGGACTTATTGGGATGGTAACTACAATGGAAGTTGACATGGCGCTGGTCGTCAAGGAAGTTCGGTAGAATTCCTCCGAACATGAACGGGCAGGGCTTCTGCTGAGAGAAGCAGCCATTCATTGTTGGATCACACACACACACACACACACACACACACACACACACACACACACAC
>JAGFZM010001005.1:0-10044 GCA_017657215.1 Limnothrissa miodon
GTATCACTACAAAACTTTAAAGCATATCATCTCTCTCTCTCTCTCTCCCTCCCTCTCTCTCTCCCTCCCTCTCTCTCTCTCTCTCTCTCTCTCTCTCTCTCTCTCTCTCTCTCTCTCTCTCTCTTATCCTTCTTTTTAAAATAAAGGTCAAGGTTTTAGAGAGCAGTATATAAGGATATTACATGGAAAAAAGCAGTATTAACTGACAACTGGTTCTGCAAATATGACGTCCCTATATTTGTATTTTATGTACACTTTTATGTACATTATTGTCTAAAAATAGCTACTCCAGTTGATTGTAATTAGACAAGGCAATCAGAGCAAATAAACTTGGCAAAGGATGCTAAGACAGGTAACACAGAAAGACATCTTCATTTAGCTCTTTGAAATATGATGATGGAAAAGAGTGCTATAAATCCTTTACAGAGATTTCTTTGAAATTATAATTTACTGGAAAGTAAATCTAATTCATGATTGCACCTTCCTCTACCTCAGAACACCTGATAATGACCCCAAATGATTAATGCAAGTCATTTACTTAATGTCATCTAAATTGGAAAGAGCCAACAAGTAGAATTGCAAAGGGCTGGATAATTTACAGTTGATTTCCAGTAATTTTCCTTTCTAAGGAAACCTTAGAAATTTGGGAATTATTTCAAAGTTCTGGATTTGTATTAAATATTATATAATATAATATTCTAAAGTGGACAGTAGAGTACAATGGGCCTTAATTACACCTCGACATTCTGAGGTTCCATAATGTCATGGGGTGGTAAACCGAGCATTCTATCATTGAAATGCATTGAATTTTCCCCCGTTTCTGACTTGAAAAAAATGGGCGAAAATATATTATGTACATTTAAAATCACATTTTCCGAAATAAATCATAAGGCAAGACCATGAATTAGTTGTAGCCGAGAGGATACATGTGGTTAGGATAATAGTTTTTCATGATCTGCACAAGCATGCAAAACCCGCCTCCCACTTCACACGTCTTCAAATGTAACAATTTTTAAAGTTTATAGTTGCAACCGTAGTTTCAAAGATGAGCTACATAAATGGTCATTACATCCTCTAAAAGACGGGACCTAGACAGTTATTTTCATCAATTTCTAAAGGATCCGTTAAGTCGTCGGCTCTGGAACTGTAATGTGGGACCATATTTCCAGGTAGTTGACGATGATGTTGTGTTGGCTAAAATGGTAATGTGCTAACAGTTTACGGCTTGTTTGCTAGGAAAACCTGCTTAGCTAACAACATATTCTACAAGATTCAGAGTTGATAGGCCCGGCTTTCATCATAGATTACAGATAACACGAAAGTTTGTTATTTTGCGGTAGACTGCTTCGTCCGTTCCTTAACATGGGTAATTAAAGACTCTGAAAACACCCCGTAGAGTAGGCCTAATTTAGCATCCCCATAACAGCATGTAAACATGATCTGACAATTCGTTTTCTACCGTGTATAAACAAAATAATATGTACATGTAGTAGCCTACATGTCTACAAGGGGTGGGGGTAGAAACTAAAATGGTTAGTAGCTCTAATAGTTTCATTAGCAAAGGGTTAGTGGTTTTATCCTAACAATGGATATCCCTTCGGCTTTTACAGATTCATGGTCTTGCCATGTGATTTATTTTGGAAAGTGTGAATTTAAATGTACTTAGTATAGTTTTACCCATTTTTTCCAAGTCAGAAACGGGGGAAAATTCAATGCATTTCAGTGATAGAATGTTCGGTTTACCACCCCATGATGTCATGGAACGTCAGAATGTTGAGGTGTGATAAAGGCCCATAGAAACCACTTTCTCAAAGAACAAGACGCACTGAAATTAGGATTATTTTGGAATTAGGACTATTTGATACTAGTTGATACTTTCTTAAGTAGTATTGAATAAGAGTAAGTGTACCCGTTGCACTACTGCTTTATAAGGACCATACTGTACAAATGAACTGTGCTTTGGCACACCTCTTCAAAGCGGGCCAGGGACGTCTAAATGAACCGTGCTCGGACGCGGTTTGGAGCACTCACACTAGTCAAACGAACCACGCTTTGGTGGTCAAACACGCTCGGGCACGGTTCAAAATGCCTAGTGTGAGTACACCCTTACTGACTTACAGTGACCAAGCAGTAATTAGTAGTTAATGCTGGTGAAATTCAATTCTAGTTAATGGTCTATGGGGAGAATAAACTCATGCAGAATGTGTTAGGTCTTAATAAGTGACTTGCAATGACTAATTTGTAGGTAAAAATGTCTGCCTCTTAGTGTTCAATCTCATTCTAACTCTCATAGAGGAATTCGTAATGAGCACAGGGGCAGGGTTTTGAGAACGTTAAGATGAGGTCAGTTTGGAGGTCTATGCACAATATGTTCAACCTTAGCTTTCAATAGCTCCCTATGAAGATAAATGATGTTCTCTGTGCCTGTGAGAATTGCCTACACTTTCAAACTAACACCCCATTTTGTGAAAATATTCAAATATGTTTTTCAGAAACTTTGCTTATTGTGTGCTTTAGAAATCGTGTCACCTCAAGGAATGTTGTAGCGTATTGAACAGGCTCTCTTTAGCCTAGGTAGTTATGGAGATGGCATTACCTAAAAGAAAAAGTGGGAGCTACAGTGTGGCTGCCATTGTGTGGCTGCATCACCATAGCAACATAGCATAGTAGATTGTTTAGCTATGACTATATCTATATGTTTTTTTAACAGTCATATTTTAAAAAAAAAAGAAGAAAACCAAGTACTGTCAGTAGGCAACCAAGACAAAAATGGATACAGCATTGACAGAATAGGGAAGTGGCAACTTACACAAAGTGAATGGGGTATAGTGAGTTACTTTTGATGTCCTTTAAGTCTCTAACCTGAATTAAAATATGCCAGTCTATTCCTGTTAAAGCGGCACCAAGGAGTTTTGAGAATCGCACCCTCCATAGATTGGAACGGACGCATCCCATTAGGCAAGTCAATTGTAGTTTCACTTGTTTAGTGTAGAAGCCGATAGAGGACCGCAGAACAAATCACTCACCTTGTTACGAGTTGATGGACCACCAAAACGATTTAGAAAATATTATTTTAAGGTTTTAAAAAGTCTTTAGTGCTGCTTTAATTCCCGTATCCGAGTATAGACATTTTTAGATACCAATGCTCTTAGCATTTGGTTGGATGTGGAGCACCATTCGTAAACTTTTACGATCAAGGCATTGTGTTTATTGTATATTTAAACATTTGTTATTGAATCACAGGAAACACTGTTCACTATATATATATATGCTATTAGGATCCTTAGAGGAAAAACACTTTGGTGTCTCAGACAATCACAGTTGTTGTTGCCTCTCAGGGGGTTTCCACACCAGTGCATTCTGGCTGATATGGAGCCTGCAGAAGACTGATTGGGAGAGAAAATAAAATGTAAGCATGTAAGCATCTATTTACAACAGGTTATACAGGTACATATAAGTTAAAGTTGCAGCATGGTGCCTGTGTTGGTGATTGTCTTGGTGATGCTTGTCCTGACTAATTTACCACAAACCGAAGGGATCGAAAGATTGCAAGTTTTTGACTGAGAAAAAGGAAGAGAGGGGAGAGAGAGAGAGGCAGTTTCCCATCACTATGTCCTTACCTCAATCCTCCCATTTGATCCTTATCAGCTGCTACCTGGTCCACATTTGCAGCTAATTGTGCAGATTGATGCATCAGTTGGACGGCTCCTGAAGGTGAAGCTCTACAAGAGAAAAGGGGCTGTTGTAGAGTGGAATAATTCGTCCTCGCCTCCCTGCGGGGTTCCTGCAGCCATGTTACAGAGCGAAAGCGGATGATTCATGATTGACTGGCATAGAAGGAGAAGAGGGTATTTATCAAGCGCCAGAAGCTCTGCTGAGCCAGAATGGAAATGGAGTACTAATTGAATGTTGGATGGCTTTGGAATAATGGACAGAGATTTTCCTCCATCAGTTCACATCACTACAATGGGATGGGGGACAGTAAATATTTAAACAGGATACAACAGGGAGGATAGTCCACACAAAACAGCTTTTTGTTAAAGACCGCCATGCTTTTGTGTGTATGTCTGGGACTTTTTACTTACAAAATGGATGCGATGTTATGTGCTCACACAAAACATTTCTTTGATTAGTGATCCACAAATAGTGATTTTTAAAGTGATCCATAATTAGTGATTTTAGTAGGCTACTCACTGCGATATTTATAAATACACTATTCAATGTCTAAGCCGGCTCATTCAGTCTATTGATTTTCAGTTAGATTGACATAGTTCTTTCTTTCTTTTCTGAATCTGCACATTTGTATTGGAAGGCTGACTATTGCAGCATCTATTGTCCAATTCCTTTGGAAGCCTTTTTCCCCCTAGCATATGGAAATATATTCCCATAGAGGTGCAGATATTATTGGTCAGGCATAAAAGAAAAGTATATACCACTCTTGACAGGTAGAACTGGAACTATGAAACCTGAGATCACTTTCTCTGAACGGTTTTGTTGTAACTGCTGCGTTATGAGAGTGAAGCACTGCACAGATTATTTGATGCTATGAGAGAGGTATGAGACAGGGACACTGGCACAGTGTTTTAATTATTTTGTGCTTTGTACTTACTTACAAGCTTTCCAATGCCCCGTGCCATAAGTACAGACCAAATTTCATGCATTTTACTGGGGTAATTTATGAGCTTAGCTGCACTAAGCTATTCATCATATACTGTAAGACCAATAATCAACCAAGGGAAAAGAAAATTGGGCTACATTTTTGTATTTGTAAAAAATGTGAAATTGTGTTAATTGCGGCATACATATTTATAATCGGCTCATCCCTATTTGACATTATGTATTTCTGTCTTCTATTCTAAGTTGGGAAATATTGACTGTACACTGGGCATTTACTGTACACATCAACATCATTAGGAACCCACTTAAATGATTTATCCGGAGTAAAATACACTTTAGATCAATTTACGGATGATTGGGAGTACATACGTTGAGAGGTATAAAAATAGCGTTTTATAGCGGTGGAAATGATATGCCCGGGTCACTTCCAGGCTAATGAGTTTTGACTCAAAACGGTAAAATACAACTTTCTCAAAACACATCTGAATGACATGATTTTGATGTCAACGTATGTACTCCCAATCATCTGTAAATTGATCTAAAGTGTATTTTACTCCGGATAATCGCTTTAAGATGCTAAAGCCAGAATTGAAAGACTAGCTCTACCCCGTCCTCCCCTCCCTCAACCTCTTCAGTCTCTCTTGTATACCCCGAATTTCCCAGTAAATTGCACACATTACTTTGCTTCATTCATTTTGGCTCAGGTTGCTTCAACTAAAATGCCCAGATTTAAGAAGCTGCTGCCCCAGAGAGATGTCAAACAGCATATGGTCTGTTCCTCTCCTTGTCTCTCAATGTAGACTAATTGAGTTGTTAGGAGGGCACCTTTTTGAGCTGAAATCCAAAAACATGGACTGTTGTAAGTTGTAGCTTGCTTAGATTAATGGGACTGAATGGAGTTTCTTTTCCAAGGCGTAAGGGGAAACCTCATCAAAATAAAGCAATACTCTTTCATTTAGACATTTAATATTTTAATACAACATCAGTCATGCAATTTACTATGATATGAATACCTGATCCCTCATTTTAAGGAATATTTTGGTTGGTATTCATTGCAACAATTGGCAATTTGCACCTCCTTGGCTATGTCTCAAAGAAAATGAGCCTGTCACTTCCTCACCGTGGAATTATAATGACTGTGATACAATTTGGAGATTATACACACGTTCACGCTCTCTCTCTATCTCTCCCTCCCTCCATCTCTCTCGCTCACACACGCACAGGCATTCATATACTTCCTTTCTCAAAGGCACTAAGATGCATCTTTCTTTTTGTGTCCTTGCTTTCTTTTTCTCAGACACTTTTACCAACCAACCTTGTACATTACATTTATGCATTTACAGTTGCAGACACCCTTATCCAAAGCAACTTAACATTTTGTTAGTGTTAAGGGCCAGCCTCCGCAAGAGCAAATTAGGCTTAAGTGCCTTGCTCAAGGGCACAAGAGTGGCAGCCAGGATTTAAACACATCATTTCTACACTACCAGCTAGCCAAGTTCCACAAGTTCTACAGTAATGTTAGATTTTTAGATATTTTATAGATGGGACAAACATGAGTGAACAGATAGATAGCCATCAGCCAGACTACAGTCTAACCTCTAACTTCCCCAATCAGCAGGAAGAATTTTGGGTACAACTGGGGTGCATAGAATTGAGTTTTGTTCCACAATGGCAGCGATGTGGATTAACAGTGATTGCATTCTGTGAAATTAACAAATGGATTTCAGGGTAGGATAAAGGGGGTGGTAGACAAATCATATGTCATATGATTGCATTGCAACCTTAATCAAGGTTGTGTTGTGAGTACAGTGAAATGGTGGGAAAAGGTGTAATGTTTTCCCTATGAGCAGGAGCAGTGCATGGAATGGCTCTCGTCGCTTGTGTGGCATGCCCGTAGAGCTGTGTGCACGTCTGTGTGGGGTGGTTGACTGCATTGATTTGATTCCAGGCAAGTTTCACAGTGTGAGCCTGTGTCTCTCTGGACTGTAGAATCCAGGGGCCCTGGAGGGAGGCCAGGGAGTTTTGATCTTTTCCCCTCGTTTACTGCTCAGCTTAGAGGAGGGGGACTCATAATTGGAAGAGGCTCATCAGAACATGATACAAATACCCCAGAGTTTGGTGCATGGAGCCATGGGAATTTGATGCAGGAGCTTTGTGTTGAATTATGCAGTGGATTTAGGAGAGCCGTCCTTACTGTGGACTGGTTTTAAGCCTGCAAACCCTTACCTCTCTGCACTTTTCTCTTCTTTTCATCAGGGAAGTTGAAAAACACAGGGCTGTTAAAAGTAGACAATGTAATTGCTCATATGTTTTATTAAAAAAAAAGATTCGCCATTTACATTGTTTGAAGAAACCCTGCTCCTTTTTGGGGTCAAAACAATTTGGTGCAATGTGGTTTTATAATTCAATAGAATTTTTTTATCCTTCGAGATTTTCATTTTTAAAATGTTTTGGTTGATTCTCCCTTTTTATAGAAGGGCATGTCTGTTATCTGCCAGCGCCTAGTCGATGTAGTTGTGTGTAGCCTTTTTCTGATCGTCATGGCAACAGCCACTGAAAGGCGAGGTGGTGGCTGATGAGTCTCCTTATCAGCTGACTGAAATATTAAAGGGAATGGGGCGATCTGATTTCAACACAGACCCAAACACTTTCTTCCTGGGGAATTTCATTAATGTCTGTCTTTCTTCCCTTATTACGCTGCCCTTATCTTATCTTGATTCAATGTTTGATTGCTTTTGTTCCCCTGACTGTCATGTATGGCTATATTTTAAATTAGTGATGCACGATAATGTATTTTTCAACCGATACTGATAATCGATAATTTGGTCCCCCTTACAGCCGATAGCCAAATAATGTCAAACCATTATTTTTATCAAAAGACCTAATAAAAAAAGGAGTAGAGAAAAACAAGAACAAATGTAACTTTTCAAAAGCAGAATTTATTTCTACTTTTTCACATTAATATGGACAGGCATAAAATCCAATGGTAAGCTTTTGAGGGGAAAAAAAATCATTTTACTTAAGCCATAAGCCATACTTCACAGATCAGAGCTATGGAATCTTTTGTCTACTGTCAGTTGTGAGGAGGCCTGTTGCTCTGACAATACCTTTGGCAGTGCTAGAACACATACACACACACACTACTTATGATGGTGAATGTGTGAAAACAATCATAAATCAACACACGCTCTTCCAGTTGACCACATCCAGCTTACAGGTCTGTACACTCACCAGTCACATTAGAATCTTGCAATAAGAATTTAGAAAGAAAAAAAAAAGGAAATAAGAGACATCTCACCACACACCAATGAGGCAAAATCAAACATCAAAACACCTTCAACAGACAACATCCCCCAAACAATAACTGCTAACTTCTGGCCATGTTTTCAAAAAATAAAATAAATAAAAAACCCACTCTTGTTACTTTGATAAATGCTGGTCAGATAGCCCAGTGATTTGCTCAGAAAAAAAAATCAAATTACTTCATTGCACAACAAGGCTCTTAAAAGTAAGCCATTTTTGTAATGTTCATCAATCATTAAAGAATAATGCATAGTGTGTGAAGTCAGTGTCAACATAACTGGTCTATTCACAGAACAGAATATAACCACAAAATTCATACTAGTGAAAATCTAAATAACACTCAAAAGTGCAAAAATGTGCCAGAAAATGCAATGTGGCTTAATTGAAAACCAAAACGAGCACAAAATGCTACTCTTCAACCTCTTTTCTTTTAACTGAGGGTGAATCAGTGGAAGATTTATCTTGATAAACAGAAGCTGCTCTGCCTTCTCACAACTTAAACGGTTTCTTTTTTCATCTATTGCATTTGTAGCTGCAGAGAACAAACGTTCACGGTCTACACTTGTGCAAGGGGCTGACAGGTACTTGCGTGCAAGTGCAGCCAAGCCTGGGAATCGGGACTTGTTGTTTCTCCAATACTGAAAAGTTGTTGTGGTGTTCAGGGGAAGTGTGGCCTCTGTGAGATAGGTTTGCAACTAACAAAAAACATTAACATTAAACTTAACATTAAATTAAACATTTGCTTGTAAATAATCCATGAACTAAATGTATACCAAAATGAATATGTTCTCTAAATATTTGCCCTTCTTATTCTTTCTCTTTCTCTTTTTCTTTTTTTGTATTTGAATCCTCTTAAATAGGAGATCAATGTAAAAAAAAAAAAGCATACCTGTATTTCACTGTCTTTCCCATGACGATATACTTTACGAGATTTAACGCCGGGGTTTTAGGTGAACTTGGAATGTTTACTATACAAACGTAATAGCCTACAGTAATTTCCCGGTAAAGATGCATATCGCCGTATATCATAGCAGAATTAACCTCCAACATTAGTGCTGAAACATAATCTATAATATTAGGCTAAATGGTAAATGGTTTGCATAACATAAAGGCTGTCAATCCAGTAGAAATACGTTAGCCTGGGCTACTGAAAGCTGGACGTGGAGAACTTTGTTCGTGTTTATATACAACAGTCGGCCCTGGGCCAGGCCTGATAATGGAAAGACGTCAAGCCCAAGGCTTTACCCCAAACACCAGGGTTTTACCGGGGTCTGTTGGAACGGTCTTTAGAAGGAGGCGCTTCAGTGCTTGTACTGCAGGGATGACATCAGCAGTGGTGGCTGTGGCTCTACAGATATCTCTAGTAAGCTGCTCACATGAATCCAAGATGGTCAGCATGTTTTCAATGAGAGCCCATTGCACTGGGCTCAGGGTTGCAGGCAGAGAATGGTCAACACCATAAGCAGTGCTCTCTTTTGCTGCAGCGGACTTCTCAACATATAATACCGGTAAGTGTTGTTCCACCTTGTTGATACTGTACGTCCTGTTGTAGCCTGCCAGGCTTCATGCCAAGTTTGGTTTGTAGGTCTACTTATGCTCCTGTGGCCACCTGAGAATGCTTAAAATGTCCAATCATCTTCCTTCCTATAGAAATACAGTCTGTGACGCTTCTTTGGCTGAGCACAGCCTTGTGTATAGCCAGTTCTAATGTGTGAACCATGCATCCAAGGGTAGAAACCCCGCACAATTTCATTGCTTTGATCATATTTTTTGCGCAGTACAACATGCACTCTCCCTTTCCCATTGTATTGAATGCACCACTTACTGCCTCCGCCGTGTGTGACCCAGGCAATTCCTGAGAGTGGAGAGTAGGTGCATGTTAAAATCCTCGTCTAACCACTGAGCCGTCATACTTAGCATGCTTACTTGACTGACAATGGTAGTCCAGATGTCCGTGGTGAAACTGATATGATCAGCTTGATTTTCGCCGACAATAGTGTTCACGTGTTTAGCCAAAAGATTGTATAAGGCAGGTAAACATACATCTGAAAAGTAACGACGACTCGGTATCTGGTAGCGGGGCTCCAGATGCTGTAACAACAGACGAAAACCCATGTCCTCAAC
>JAGFZM010001006.1:0-25566 GCA_017657215.1 Limnothrissa miodon
TAATACACACTCCTATAGTATATATACATATATATATATATATATATATATATTACTAGTCATATATTAGTAATACACATACATATCTACATAAAGACACATATTCATCCTTCTTTAGGATTCTACCGTGAGAATAATAATTTTCCCATACATTGCCACACCCCCCTTCTACCTGCTGAACTCCAGAACTGTGAGAAAATGCAACAGGGGGTCCTGTCACGCCCCCCTCTACCTACGGTAGTACTCTAACTATGAGAAAATACAACAGGTGGTCTTCCCACGCCCCCTTTACCTGCGGTACTCGTGAGAAAATACAACCAGGGGTCCTGCCACGCCCCCCTTCTACCAGCGGGAATCTAGGACTGTGAGAAAATGCAACAGGAGGTCCAGCATCTTCCCCACACTTAAGCTGACCTGACATTATATCTGCCTGTTTCTTTAAAACAAGTCACTATGGCTAAAATTGTCTGATAAAATAAAATAACTAATAGGTCCGCGTAATAACGCCGGCGTTAACGTCACGTCAAAACCCCAACTTTTACCAAATCTATTAGGCCTGCCTGGTCGGTTCACAGGAATAAGGCAATGGTCACAACCTAATTAAGACCTGTGCCTACAGCCTACAACTATCCGATTATTAGCCTACTATTATTAAATATTTTATTAATAACTGTACTCCATTGACGCAAAATACTTAACGTCATTAGCAATACGACGCTACTCGTAGAATAGCGCTTCGCTCATACAGTTCAATTAAATGTATTCATGTTCATTGCCAATAAGACGATACTGTTAACTTTGTAATATTTTACATTTTATATACACTTAAGCTGCACTTTCTACTTTTCATTTGTCATAGAAATATATATTTAGCAATACGACGCTATCGCAGAACAGCGCTTCGCCCAAACAATTCAATTCAATGTATTCATGTTCAATGCAAATAAGACGATACTATTAACTTTAATATTTTACATTTTATATTCACTTAAGCGATGCTTTCTACTTTTCGCTTGTCATAGAAATATATAATCATACCTATAAAATTTGCGTAAACTAACAAATAAAACACGACTTACCTTAACAGCGCTGATGTTGAATAGTGTGGGAATGGAACGTCTTAAAGTCAGCCACAGGCGGGAGTAACGTGATTGGTCAAAAGTAAGCCCAAATGGGGAAACGTGATTGGCTGATTTACATTTACATTTACTTACATTTATGCATTTAGCAGACGCTTTTATCCAAAGCGACAGCTACATAGCAGAAACCTTACGGAGCATAGTGCTAGGGGATAGTGCTTCAGTTCATTTTAGTGCTAGGATAGAAGATGTTCTCTGAATAGCTGGGTCTTTAAGAGCTTTTTGAAGGCCTCCAGAGATGGCCCTGATTGTTTTTGGTAGGTCATTCCACCAGCGTGGGACGACACATGAGAAGAGTCTGGATTGCCTTGGGCGAGGTGCCGGGACTGCCAGTCGACAGTCATTGGAGGACCGGAGTTGTCGGGGGGTAGCCTGAGCTTTTATGAGAGCGCTTAGATAAAAATGGGCAGATCCTCTAAGCACTTTGTAAGTCAGCATCAGTGATTTGAATTTGATGCGAGCCGCCAGAGGCAACCAGTGGAGCTCGATTAGCAGAGGGGTGACATGCGTCCTCTTCGGCTGATTGAAGATGAGACGCACCGCAGCATTTTGGATCATCTGAAGTGGCTTGACGGCACAGGCAGGAAGTCCTGCCAGACGGGCATTGCAGTAGTCAAGGAGTGAGAGGACCATAGTTTGAACCAGCAATTGGGAGGCTTGTTGAGTTAGGTATGGTCTGTTTGATACTGATAGGGCTCTTTTTAGGTATGGTCTGTTTGATATTGAAAAGGCTCTTTTTGATATTGAATAGTGCGAAGCGGCAGACCCGGGCAACAGAAGCAACATGGTCATTGGAGGTTAGCTGGTCGTCAATCATAACACCTAGGTTCCTGGACAAGGAGCCAGAGTTGATGCAAATGTTGTGGTGAATAGTTGGTTTAGCTGGGAGGACCAGCAGCTCGGTTTTTGAGAGGTTCAGCTGGAGATGATGGTCTTGCATCCATGCAGAGATGTCAGAGAGGCAATCCGAGATTCGCGTTTGGATGGTTGGGTCATCGGGTGAGAATGACAGATAGAGCTGGGTATCATCGGCATAGCAGTGGTAAGAGAAGCCGTGCTGGCGGATGATTTGGCCCAAAGAAGTGGTATAGATGGAGAAAAGAAGGGGGCCCAACACAGATCCTTGGGGTACTCCAGTAGCAAGGTGGTAAGGCGCAGAGGTGTGTCCTAGCCAGGACACTTTGAACAGTCGCCCAGTGAGGTAGGATTCGAACCAGCAGTATGCATCACCCTTGATGCCCATGTTTGACAGTATAGACAATAGAATACTGTGGTTTACCGTATCAAACGCAGCTGACAGGTCAAGCAGGATGAGTACAGATGACCTTGATTCCGCTCTGGCTTCTTTTAAGGCTTCAACCACAGATAGTAGAGCTGTTTCAGTGGAGTGGCCGCTTTTAAAGCCAGATTGGTTGTGGTCGAGTAGATTCTGTTGGCTCAAGAATTCAGTAACCTGTTTGAATACCGCCCTTTCAATAGTTTTAGCAAGGAACGGAAGGAGAGAGACCGGCCTGTAGTTTCCCACTTGGTCGGGAGCAAGAGAGGGTTTTTTGAGTAGAGGTGTTACCTGAGCATGCTTGAATGCAGAAGGGAAGATTCCTGTTGATAGTGAAGCGTTGATCACATGTGTGATAGCTGGTGTGATAGTTGGAGCTATGGATTGCAAGAGGTTGGTTGGAATCGGGTCCAGAGGGCACGTTGTAGGACAGCTGCAAGTGAGAAGTTTGGACACATCCATTTCGGTGAGGGATTTGAATGAAGCAAATGTCGCGGCAGGACTATTGCAATCGGAGGTGCTTCCGCTAGTATATGGTCCAGTTGTAGCCTTTGCAGTTGGTTCAGAGAACTGCCTACTGATGGCAGCTACTTTGTTGTTGAAGAAAGAAGCAAAAGAATCAGCTGTCAGATTGGTAGCAGGAGGTGGTCGTGGGGGGTTGAGTAAAGTTTTGAAGGTTGAGAATAGTCTCCTGGTTTCCGTGGCGTTTTGAATTTTGTCATTATAGAAAGCCTTCTTTGCAGCAGTGACATCAGATGAGAAGGAAGAGAGCAGTGCCTGGAACCTGTTTAAGTCAGAAGGATTTTTTGATTTGCGCCATTGCCTTTCAGCAGCTCTGAGGTTTGTACGCTGTCGACGGATGGAATCATCAAGCCAAGGATGCGGTTGGGAGGGCCGAGCCGGTTTGGTGGATAGGGGACATAGCCTATCAAGACACATCCTCAGGGTAGAGCACAGAGACTCAGTGGCATCATTGACTTCAAGTGAGGAGAATGTACATGCTGGTGGAAGAGCAGAGGCAGGAAGAGAAGCAAAGTGAGAGGGAGAGAGATTGCGGAGATTGCGGCGGAACGATACCAGAGGTATGGTCCGAGATACTACAGGGAGGTGTAAGCTGAACTGAATGAAGTAGTGGTCCGAGAGGTGCAGAGGTGTTATAGTCAGGGATTCCGTAGAGCAGTTGCGGACAAGTACAAGATCCAGTACCTTGCCTGCTTTGTGAGTTGGAGGACTATGAACCAGCTAGATCAAAGGAATGGATGAGTGAGAGAAGTCAGAAGAGCTTGGGTTGTCCAGATGTAGATTCATATCGCCAAAGACAAGCAAGGGGCAGTCGTGCTCAGGAATGGATGAGAGCAGTGTATCAAGCTCGTCTAAGAAGTCTCCTAGTTGGCCAGGAGGGCGATACATGACAACCAGGTAGATTTTGACAGGTGCTGTCACCAGTGTGGCATGGTATTCAAAGGAGTTGTATGTAGCTGTGGGTATCAGTTTGTTGTATTCCCAGTTGTTGGAGATGAGCAGGCCCGTCCCACCGCCCCGTCCGGCTGGACGAAAGGTGTGGGAGAAAGTGTGGTTGACAGAAAGTGCCGCTGGGGTTGCATTGTTTCCAGGTTTGATCCATGTTTCGGTGAGGGCCAGGACGTCTAAGGCTAAGTGTTTAGCATAGGCAGAGATAAAGTCCGCTTTGTTGACGGCCGACTGACAATTCCAGAGTCCTATTGAGAGTGCAGAGCGATTCTCAGAGGCTTGCTTTAGCAACCGGAGGTCACCATGATTGCGACGTCTTCTGACAAAGCAATACCTCCTGCGAGATCCGGACCATGTAGGGATTGGGTAGAGACACATGCTGACCGATTGGATGGATTATTGTTGCTATGCTCAGAGCCCCTGCTCGGAAGACACGCACAGGTTGACACGTATGTCTTTACCTCCGAATGTCTTCACAAGAGAAGGGCTGAACACAGGTGCTGGCGCTTTCGCTGGCGCTCCAGGATAGATCCCTATGGATATGCAAGTCAGTTGCTAATTGCCCAATTGTGAGTTTCTGTCAGCTGATGAGTGTCCTTCAGCTGAATTAGTTTTAAAGTTGAAACCACTCAGCAAATGCTCTCAGGTTCTTCTGTGTAGCTTCCTCTGATGTGGGTGATGGGGGCTGACTTCTGGGCTTACTTTAGCGAAAGTAACAGGAGCCAGTAAGCGCAAGCGAGACGTAGCGGGATCGATGCCCGCATTCTCCAGTGCTGTGATCTGAGTGAGTGAGACGTAGGTTTTTCACTGAGATTGCTTTTTTGATGTGCGAAGTGCGAAAAACCAAGCGCCACTAATCACTCCATGAGTAGCACTTTTTTAAAACCTGTGAAAGGGGCTCAATGTGTTAAAAACCGAACTATCCCTTTAAGGTATAACTGATTCAACCACTTAAACCATCTTATCTAAAAGTATATTCCCTCAGGATGTAATCTAACATCACATCAAACCATATTTAAAAATGCATTTTAAGTTTATCCTTATGCCGCACAACTCTTTCTATCCACCTTGTCTCTCTCTCCCTCTCTACATTGATACCTGGTCATATATGTATGCACTACAACACATGCGACTAGTTAAGTGTGTTTTCTTCCTTGCCCATCACTCGATTGCTCCTTTCTGTAAGGCGCCTTGAGTCAATGCCTTTGTTATAGGCGCTGTATAAATACAATTTCTCTGAAACATACATTATGCATTAATGCATTCATCGTTTGACGTTTCATTACAATATGCACTGTATTCTATTGATAGGTATTTGCGCTATTCAGTCAATAAAAGAGTAGGCCTATGCATTGTACTGTTTTCCAAACAGTGTTGAAACCACCATTGGGCTATTGTAACGTTGTCAATAAAACAGCAGTTCAATGGGTTTCCGAACTTAGATCTAACATCCATTGGGAATTTATAAATGACATCGCCTGGCAAATTTCATAGCAGAGAGAGAGAGCGTGGGGAAACGCGGAAAAACAAGATAAAAAACTTTCCAACTATCTGCTAGCAGCTACCCCACCTTGCATGACAAGGCATAGATCTATAGCCTATACTGAGCATCAGCCTTTTGTAGAAGAGCAACCTGTGGCCTGTAGCCTAGATCTACTGTAGGCCCATAGATTTCAGTCTATCACGCTGTATCCTGTCTTGATGCATATGGGCCCAGAAGAGAATTGCATCTGACAAAACGTACACCAGGTTCACTCATTGCTAACGTTACCCTGTCACAGTCACAGACGGATTGACTGCAAGTAAAAACAGTGCAGGAGAATCCCACATTATGCAAGGTTATTTAAGACATCTATCTCAACCAGACCACTACTTACTACCACGATACAACTATGCATAAACCATTTTGGAACAACCATATCAATCATATTTAGCCATCATGTAAACAAGTACACCGAAATAAATAGCCACAAAGTTGAAGTAAACCATACGCCTTACCTTACCGCCCTCCAACCAGGTTATGATTATTATCCATTTCCACAAGTGTCAGAAGTAGAGGTCGACCGATTTATCGGTTGGCCGATATATCGGGCCGATATTTGCATGTTTTTAAGTCATTGCCATCGGCCGCTATCCTTGCGTGGTCGCGCCCGATTTTACGCCAGGCACATCCGCGGGCAGCCGCATGTTATTGGGGTAGTGTAGCTGCATGTAAAGGACCCCTAATAAACTTTTGTAATAATCAGTCAGAGACAGTCCTAGAAGATAAAGGTAAGGCTTAAATTCTTGCATTTTGATGTCCTGTTGTCATGTATTTGCTATTATGTTATTAGGAAACAAATAACATTTAACCGTCTGGAATTGGCATAATGCTGTAGTTGTTTGCCGTTAGCTTTAAAAATGAAAACATATCAGCACCTTGCTTGCAAACATACTAGCCCAGTGTGTTTATTTCTCCTGATTGTAGAATTCAGTGCGTGGGGCGGGGAAGGCGGCATTCAGCTTTCACAGATTCAACACCGGCCGCCACATATTGCGTTTTGTTATACTTATTTAATTAATGAATTTATTTTATTTTATTTTATTTTAACGCCATTGAAAAACACGCTGCATTCGTTACGCTGAATTCCCTTTCCGCTGTTCTCCCTGTTCTCTGTCACTCACGCTTCTGTCTCTCTCTCACACACACACACACACACACACACGGCCCCTCTCCTCCATGCACACCGCGTATGTCTCCATGAAAACCAACGAGATCATCCCTGGAAGCGTTTGCGCTAATGCACCTGACGCTGCTAGGGTGAAAGCATAACTTTCTTCCGCAACTTTTGTAGACTATACGTGCAAATTTACCAAACAGTAGAAGTAAACTCATTCTCCTTGGCCCGCTCTCGTGCGCGCTCAATGGACACCCGCCTTCAACATATTTAATATAACATTCACAATAGTGAACGCAATGACGCAAAGAAGACAACTAATTACTGTTAAATCCGGTTAGCATCATTAGTAGGCTATGCTGCAGACATTTGATTAAAACTCTTGCATTCAAGTTGACTGACCATCTACCAATGTTTTTCAAAGACTTATAAGGGCCTGTCCCAAGGAGAAAAAGTATTTGCTTACCTTGAAACTTAAACACATCCACAAACTGAACAGTCCAACCAGTAGAGTATGATAGCCTAAGCTTAGCCTGCTACTTTGTTTACAATATTTTGAGGCTTCAACCAGACAGCTGAATTTAAGAGGCGGAGTTGTAAGAATACTAGGCTATAATCTGCGTAAAGTTTGCTTTTATGAATATTATTAAAAATGTTTATTTATTGTATTTTTAGATGTATTTTTATTTAAATGTATATTTAAGTTTACATGTTTATTTACATATAATGCTCATTCAAAGATATTTTAAGACAGTGTTCAATAAATTAATGTTACGTTTGGAAATCTTGTGCATCCTCTTTTATTAGTAGTATGATATTTTAGCATGCAAATTAAGGGCGAAAAGTAAAGGTATCGGCCCTAAAGATCGGCCCAAAAAAATCGGCAGCACATATCGGTGATCGGCTAACACTGACATCTAAACATCGGTATCCGCATCGGTTATAGAAAAACCTATATCGGTCAATCTCTAGTCAGAAGTGCTTTTACAGACAGCTAATTTTGTGTATGCTTTTTTTCTGAGCTTATCCTGATTATGTCTAAGAGAAAAAAAGGAACTGATAATTCACCCTGATGGGCTAACTGATCATTTCATATTTGATATTACCTTGCAGTTAGTTAACAGCAGTTAACGTACATCTCATCTACTGCCAAGCTAACGGCTAGCAGTTGTCAGCTATGCAGTCTGCTTTGAATAAAATTATTTGCCGTCTTCAGATTTCCGTCTTCCACTCTTTGGTTAACTGGTAGACTTTTTTTTTTTTTAGAGTAGGCCTATAAGTGATTTTAAAAGCTCGTATACATGACTCCATATACTATATTTACCCTTTGGAATCAAATGGTCAAACGACTCCACACTCTCACAAGGCGACGTGACGAGATGAAAATGTGTTAACGTTAGCCAAAGTTATTTTTAAAAATGGGCTGCATATCTGGTCACTTTCTCCTCTACTGTCACAGCCACAGCCGTGTGTAGGCCCTAACGTTTCCATGCCTTGCTTGTGTGGTGAGGCCGGTGATGTGATGCTTGTGGGTCTCAAAATTCATTAAACAATGTTATATTGTTTAACGAAGTTAATAAGCACAACTGTTGTTTCTGCGGCTTCGGTAGATTGTTAGGGGGAATTTTCGCTTTATATTTGCAATCAACTTTTTTTTACCTCATTAATGACAAATTGTTAAACATTTTTCACACAGTTCATCGTCCCCACCTAAAATGACGTGTATGAGTGTAACCAGAGGTTAAAGCTGAGTATTCAATAATTGGTGTAACCTCTGCAAACTCTCAGTTTTGTGTTGCGCAGATTTCGCACACCCCCGAGGTCAACGAGCAAGCTAGTGAAGAGAATGACTAGCGTTGGCTACTATCCTAGCTGCTGTAGTAGTGTTATGATGATCCAGAAAAATCATGACTGGAGAAAAACGTCTCTCGGGGTGAAACCATTTCAAAATTCCAGAGGGGGGTGGGGATGTGTATTTGAAAAGTAGGCAAGTATAGATGGAAAAAGGTTAAGGGCTGTGCTACTGTGGATAGATCATTTCATTATTTCATTAAAAAAAAAAAGATTTCATGAAAAAATAATACAATAAAATGGGGTGGCAGGTGGGGGGGCAGGATATATTTTTACCTGGGCAGCTGCCCCTGTGTGCCCCCCTGTAGAACCGCCAGTGGGGATGGGTGAGGTCTCTGAGACCTGTCAGATTCCCCTTCAGTGGTATTCCCTGAGAGAGAGAGACAGTCTCACACACAAGACTACATTTCTTCAAAATCAAATAGACCTACACTAATTCTCATATAGTGACTGATTCTCACACTTCTGCTCTAAACATCTGTTTACCTTAGATCTTTTAGATCTTTTAGACTTTTCCTAACACACCTGGAATCTGCACTCATCATCTCCATGCTGAGCAAGCATGGTCTGGATCTTCTCTAGCATGCCTCCTGACTTTGCCCTAGACTTAAAGGCCCACTATGCAACATTTTTCATTTAATTAATCCGTTTCATTCTGTTTAAGATGCTAAAATTAGTCATTACACAGCGAACGAACGGTGTAGAATGCGCCACCGTGGCCAATAGCGGTAGATACAGCACTTGCAATGTTCAGCAGCGCGGCCCGCCTCCAATAGAATGCAGTGCAATACAATGCAATACAGCGGTCTTTAGAGGGAGCTTGTGAGACAGAAAAACAGAATGTTGCTTTTCCCCTATTTAAGTACTTCTAGTCTGGTCACAGTCTTCCTCAGCTCTGACTTGGCTTGGGGAAGGATCAGGTCATTCCTCTACAGGGTCAGGCTAAGTGAAGACAGCTCCTCGAACATGTCAGAGAGAAAATGGCAGAATACACAAAAAAGTGCACTCTCCATTTCTTTCTTTACCTATGGTAGTAGTGTGTAGATCAATACAAAATAAGTACCACCTCATTACCTGCCTGTGTCGTTCAAAAAAGTCACTTGACTTGGACTTATTTTTTTAGCTTCATGCATTGCTTCTTTGCCCGTCCTTTAACCTCCACTGAATCGGCAACAACCAGGTGCTCCATGTGCTGCAGAATAGTGGAGTACTGGCCATGGTCCGTGGCGAGGTCCTTGTCTGTTTCGTGTCGAAGAAACACGTTGAGGGCCCTGTGGACATGGGGGATCCTGCGTGTGCCTTTGACGGTAGACGGTGTGCAGACATCCACACCAAGCTCTTGCCCTAGTAGATTGAGCTCTCTCTTAGACTTTCCACTGAAGTGGTATGTCTTCCACACGAGATGCAGAAGATCGTACACCTTGCACACCATTGGTTCCTTCTTTTGGAGGGTCGGGATTGCCAGTTCTAGTCTGTGAAAGCCAAAATATAGTTAAAAAAAACTATCCACTTCTTCTCCTTTCTGTTACACAAGTACAAAATTTGTTCAGATACAAACCTGTGTGGCATGCAGTGGATACCGATAATATACTCCCCTGCCTCTCTTTGCAGGAGAGCAAACACTCCTCCACGGTGGCCCATATTCACTGAGGCACCATCTGCCCCAAAGCTGATCAGCTTCTTCATCATCCTCTTGGCAAACTGCATTGAATGCAGCTTTAGTTGCATCCAGAACACCTTGAAAGACAACACAAAAACAATAAGACTTGTATAGCCTTAAAACAAACAAGATAGTGACACAATTATGCCTTTATGAAACTATACAAAAACAAAGGTTACTATCTAGCTGCTAGAGTGACCACCTACCAATGGCATAGGAATGTTCAAGGGTCTGTTGTTCAACAAGGAGAGAGACTGGCTTCCCACCCTCCACCAGGCGCACATAGACAATCTCTCACTGTATTTGATATGTCAGTGTCTCCGTCGATGAGAACTGCAAGGTACTTTGCTGTTAGCTTAACAGCTAGGCTCTCTTTCATGAGATCGGCAACTTGTCCAATCATTTCCACAACCCTGTATGAATGAGAACAATGTTGTAAAGTGCTTATTGTTTATAGTTTGTAAATTTATCATCCCCTTAAGCAGTGTTGCAAAACAACCACTTATCTCCTCTCACTTATCTCTTAAAATTACATTACATTAGAAAAACACAACATTTATAAATGCAAAGTATTACTATTCAAAAAATGTACCTGACATGGTTGTCGTAGGTTGGGTTGATATCAACGCCGTCTTTCTTGTACAGTGTGATGAGTGGCCAAACTTCACAAATGGCTCTTCCTCCTTAGCTATGAAGTAGGTGATGTTTATTTTTATTTTGAGCTGCCTCCTCACCTCCACCTCGGAAATCATCACCTGCCTATTCAGGGCTGCAGTCACCGTTGAAGCGGATTTGCTTTGCCGCATCACAAAAATGTTTGCAGATGATGTGCCGGTTGGAGTTGCTGTGTTTTGTGAGGCAGTCTTTTTTAAAATGTGGGTTTCCAGTCACAAATGACGAATTACCTGCCTGTGTCTGCCCTTTGCAATATGTACAGAACATATGGTCGTTATCTAACAACAGCCAAGGGAAAAGTGTAAGCCAGTCTGATTTGAACTTGTAAACCTTGCTAGCACTGTCGGTAGTGCCAATGCTAGTTGTTGCCATCTCTGGCTCCTTGTCAGATTCAACATTTTCTGTCACATTTCCTCTCATATCTCCTCTCATATAATTTCCCTCCTTTGTTCCACCTTCTTTCTTTTTTTTAATGTCAATAACGACATTCATGTTTTTAATGTCAATAACAAACTTTCTTGTTTTAGGCTACTATGCAATTTTACCGCTACTCTAGATTAGCGTATCTGACACTGCCTGTCTGAGCTACGTCGGTGCGTGCATCTTATCTGCAACGTCATTGCGTGTCATCACGATAATTCAGTGTTTTGCAGGTGTGAAAAAAGAAAGAAGTTGTAGGCTATGACTTGTAAATTATTTGTAGCCTATGCAGGTGTGCGAAGATTTTACTCTACTTTGGTCCATAGTGTATGGACTTATTTTAGGAGCAAAATGCGAATGAAAGGGTTGAAACCAGTATTCGCACGTGTGCGCCCATATTATTTTTTCTACTCGCACTAATATATTTTTAGTCGCATAATGCGACGAAATGCTCGCACTGTACAGCCCTGTCTTTTTTTGGTAAAATCAAGGTCAGTACATAACTACTGGCGACGAGGATGCATCTGACCTCACGCTTCTTTAAACAAGTAGAAAGATGTTAGTTTTTGTGAGTAGGCGTTTTATTTAATCAACCCGTACCGTTGATTAGTTCGCAAACGAATGCCTAACACTTCGGACGAGGACAGTGCGGCAAGCACGATTGGCCAGGAGAGTTTGTCCAGAGGCCAGTGTTGCAGACACAGTACAACAATGACGGAAGTATAGGGAAACATTGAACCATTCGATGACAGCGTGGAGCAATGGAGCACTTACACGGCGCGTTCTGAATTCTTCGTGTTGGCAAATGGTGTCAACAAGAAGAAGAAAGTAGCAACTTTCCTGACGGTAATGGGTGCAAAGACTTTCAAATTGTTCTGGGCGTTGGTACAGCCCAGGAAACCGGGTGATTTAATTTACAGTGAGATTGTAACAACATTAACTGCACATTCTTCACCAAAGCCTTTATTGATTGCTGAACAATTACGATTTCATAATCAGAAGGAAGGAGAGACTGTCACAGTGTTCGTAGCGGCACTCAGGAAGTTAGCTGAACACTGCGAATTCAGAGAGGATTCACTTAATGATGCAATCCGTGACGGCTTGGTTTGTGGCCTTCACATGGAGGCTACCCAAAAGAAAACTGCTAACTGAAAGTATTTTAACACTGGCCAGGGCAGTAGACATTAGTGTATCAATGGAAATAGACTATATACTCGTTATGGCAAGCAAGGCCACCCAGCATCAGAGTATTGGTGTAAAGAACAGGAGCGTCATGTATACGGGAAAAAGGGACGCATTGAAAGGGCCTGCCATAAGAAGAAAAGATAACTCACTCCATGTAGAAAAACACTAACAGACAAAAGAAAGCTGGCACAAAGAAAAAGGCAGTGTATGCGGTAGAAAAAGAAGTGAGCAACAGTAATCAAGTTTCCATCCATTTGCTACGTTTTGTTAGCGACAAATAGAAAATGCGTAAAAAAAATTTGCGAAATTTGCTGTCTCCAGCCTGTTTCCATCCAACTGCAAATTATCTACCTATCAACCTTTCTTTTCCAAGTGACACCCCCCTCTGCTAAACAAAGATGGAGAGATTACTCAGACTTTTTTTTATTTGCCACCTTACGGTCATTTCAGTTTCCCAAATAATTGGAATATAACACAATATCCTAAGATGACAGCAGAATGAATAAGTTGCTTTTCTGATTGCCCTAGAGCTCGAACAAAATAGCCCAGTGCGATATACCCATGGATATGGGAGAGACCACAAAATAAGACCTTCTGAGAAGAGGTGGTGGCGAGACACTAATAGGAATTATCTGGTGTAAATTACACTTTAGATCAATTTACGGATGATTGGGAGTACATAAGTAGAGTTGACATCAAAATCATGTCATTTGGATGTGTTTTGAGAAAGTTATATTTTACCGTTTTGAGCCAAAACTCGTTAGCCTGGAAGTGACCAGGGCATATCATTTCCGCCGCTACAAAAACGCTATTATACGTCTTCTACAGTTCCAAACAACATTACACTTACGTGGTAGTGAGTTGAGGGTCCCTAAAGCCAAACCGAAGTATCCCGAGGTCTTCATGTGGTCGGATAGAGAATCCAGAATGAATTTTAACGAGCCAGTACCTTTCCGGAAATGTTGCTGCTTTAGCTAACTCCTTTCTGTTATTGGTACTGGAAGAGGAAAAATGATGTGCTTCACAGTCACGTAACGTTATGTTACAACCCGTTACCAAGAGTAACACACAAAAGAAGACTAAAGTCATCGGGCAAGCGTCTAGGGGGATTTATTTACAAAAAAAAGGATATTTACAGTTAACTTAAAAAAAAGCACAAAATGAATATGAAGACAGCAACTAAGTCAGAAACGGGGAAAAACAAAGGCAAGCTGCTAGCGTGGTCGGCACCCCTCCGCTCCTGGCCACCGCACGGAATATGTAAATGCCCACCAGGTAAGAGGCAGGACTCCACCCCAACGGCTCACCTGGAAACCAATTAACAAGAGAACAGAGGACAAACCATATGCATAGCCACTACAGCCACCCAGAGGCAGGAGAGGGACATAACACCTCCACGGCGAAATGGTGACTACAGTCTCCATATATTAATTTGCAACATGTTCAACGTACCATGATGCACCGCATCCACTGCACAGGTTGCGTGCAATCAATGTCAGAAACAAAAGATAATAGTTCTTGCTAAGGCACTCTTGACAAAGCGTCGGCTAGAATGTTGTCAGTGCCACAAACATGGATCTCAATATTAAATGGTTGTAAGATCAGACTCCAGAGAAGCTTCAGAGGGTCGTGATCACTGAACACGACTATTTTCTCCGAGGCACCTAAATATACCTCAAATTGTTGCACAGCGAGAACAAGTGCCAATGTTTCCTTTTTGATAGTAGAGTACCGCTGTTGCGGATGGTTAAACTTTTTCGAAAAGTAGTAAACAGGGTGTTGTACACATTCTGCATCATTCTGCAATAGGACAGCACCGGCACCTAAATCGCTGGCATCAACCGCCAAATAAAAAGGCTTGTCAAAGTCAGGGGCAGCCAATACTGGCACGGAAATTAACAGTGTCTTAACATTTTCAAAAGCTTTCTGGCAACGGTCAGACCATATAAACGAGACCTTCGGACTGAGCAAGTCAGTGAGTGGAGCAACTACCGCGGAGAAGTTTTTACAGAAACCGCGGTAGTAGGCTTCCATTCCTAGAAAACGGCGCAACTGACGGCGGTCAAGAGGGGCAGGAAAATTGGAGATCGCCGTCACTTTCGCATCCAACGGACGCACCTGACCGCGGCCCACAATTCGTCCAAGAAACGTCACAGTGGATTTTCCAAACTCGCACTTGGCCAAGTTGATAGCGAGTCTGGCGGCAGAAAGTCTTCGAAACAGCACATGAATCTGGCCATGAACCAGCATTTTGAAGGATTACGTCATCTAAATGAGCTTCACAACCTGGTAAGCCAGACAAAACATTATTAACAAGACGTTGAAAAGAAGCTGGTGCATTGCGCATCCCAAACGCCATGACGCGATAAGAAAGGAAATCATCCGGCGTTACAAAGGCAGAGATTTCCATGGCCCTAGGTGTCAGTGGGATCTGCCAATACCCCTTCAGCAGATCAAATTTGCTGACAAAGGCTGCAGACCCAACGCAGTCAACACAGTCATCAAGCCTGGGGAGGGGATAACAATCAGGCTTTGTGACTGCATTGACGCGCATATAGTGCCATCCGGCTTCGAAACGAGAATGCATGGAGAACTCCATGCACTCATACTGGGCTCAGCGAATTTATTATCCAGCATATACGTTACCTCCTTCTTTAAAATAGCCCGCTTTAAGGGGTTAACGCGATAGGGGTGCTGCTTAATTGGAGCTGCAGAACCTACGTTTGTGTAATGTTGCATGACATGTGTTTGCGTGGGAATGTCATTAAACAGCTCTGGGAACTGACGTATAACTTTCAACAACTCAGCTCTTTGGGTCTTAGATAGGTGCGGGAGATGATCGCTTAAAACATTGAAAGCATTTCAGAGTTGTTTAATCGTCCAACGACTATCGCACGAGATGGACTACTCTGAACGTCTTCATTCTCCTCTACCAATGCGGACATCAGCACCACACTATCACTGGACAGCGGACGATTAGTAGCATAACCAGTGGAAACAGACCCAACAGGAGGACTGGCCTCACGCTGGTGAAACTGCTTGAGCATATTAACGTGACACACACGCCTCTTCTGACGACGGTCTGGCGTGGCTATTACATAGTCAAGATTGGACAGTTTGCGCTCTACCACATACGGACCACTAAAACGAGCCTGTAGCGAATATCCTAAAATGGGAAGAAGCACAAGGACTTTATCACCTACTTTAAACTGACGATCAACAGCTTTCCGATCATACCATTGTTTCATTTTGCTTTGAGCTTGCCCAAGGTTTTCTTGAGCCAGCTCGCGAGCACAATGTAAACGAGCACGGAAATTTGACACATATGTTAAGATGTCTTTTTCTGAATCGTCACAATAAAACTTCTAAATAAATCTTTTAAAACAGTCAGTGGGCCTTGTGGCGTATGTGCAAACACAAGATCAGCCGGACTAAAACCGATTGATTCCTACCTCACTTCTCTGCAGGCAGAAAGCAACCAGGGCACAACATCTGCCCAATCTTTACCGGTCTCTAAGCAATAGGCACGCAACATGCTCTTAATTGTCTGATGTTGACGTTCCAACGCGCCCTGACTAGCGGGGTTGTACGCAGAAGAAATGTTGTGCTGAATGTTCAATTGCTTTAAGACACAGGTAAAAGTTCGGGACAGGACATTGGATCCTCGATCAGTCTGAATGATCTTTGGAAGACCGAACAGAGAGAAAAATGTAAGCAGTTCCTTCAAAACGTTTTTAGCTGTAACCATGGGCGTAGATTTGCATAGGGACCATAGGGACAAGTCACAACAAATATTTTGGAAAGACAAAATAGTCCCTACCAATATTTCCCATTTTATTTTATAAATCAATTTTAATTTATTAACATTATCTATACGGATGCAATAGAATAAGTTGCAGACAGTACGTTTTGTTCCTTTGACGTGCTAGCAATCCATTTTCTAGAGCTTCAGCATCGAACTTCCATCCATACTGTGATTTGATTGGCTCTAACGCGCCTGCAGGTTCACGTTCCACTCACAAGGACAAAGCCTGCATTAATCGTTAAAAGTTGTCTACAAGAGTTGAGCACGGGTTCGTTTTGTGCTGATAACGTTATCTGTGATAACCTATATGCCCTCAGAAAAGTGTTAAACTTATCCTGGTTGTTCAAACTCACTTTGTTCTGCTTCTAAAGATATAGCCAAGAGAATGCCACCAAAAAAGAAAATAGATATACGGACCTATTTCAACACAGAGAGAGTAAGTAGCGCATAGAATTGGTTTAGCAAGTGTTATCACCCGTCTTCCTACTGTGATAAATCGTTGTGTGGTGTTGGATGATGATAGCAATCAGGTTGATCACAGTACTGGGTTGATGACAAGGGGGTCATATTCATGCAGTTAAAGCAAAATGCTAACACATCCCGTTATGCATTTGGTAGGTTAATTAGTTACAGTGTAGCCTGCTAAGGCTATTATTTGTGCTGACAATATTAAAGCTAATTAATGAATTATTAGTTAACTAATATAGTTAATCAGGAATCTGTGCTTGAGATGAGGATATGTCAAATTCATAATTTATTTGAACACAGTTCCACAATTTCTGTTGTTTTGTAAGTAGCCTACACCAGGTAAAAAAAAAAATGCACAGTAGCCTAATGTTAAAATAGATTTAGGGCTAGATTCAGGTTCATTCACACATGTTTGATTACTCATTTTTTGATTATGATCAGGTTGAGGGAGAAGGAAGTGGGCCTTCAGAGCGTCAGGTGAGTTTTGAATGTTATTGCATTTAGAAGTAGGCCTATCAAAGCATCAGACTTATTTTGAAAAAAGATCACAAAATAGGTTGTCTTATTCCCTTAATATTTCAAATTGATCTGAAATAAATATAGGTGGAATAGATAGGTCTGCAATTTAGTCTTGATTGTTTTACATATAGGATGTTGTTCAGACATCCAGTGAAGATACTGTTGGACAAGTAGAGAGAGAAGTGACTGGGACTTCAGGGCTACAGGTGAGATTATGGATTACAAGCAAATTAATTTAGATGGACCCATTTCATTTTAATTGTTGCTCTTTACAAAATCATGCTCGTGTGAATACAGACCAATTAGGTTTTGTTTGCTCTCTAAGAGACAGTCGGTGTGAGTGACAGTGACCCTCAAGCAAGTCAGTGTAGCAGTGTCCTGGACATAGGGAGTAAACCATACCAGCCTGATCCAAAATCTGTTGCAGTACAGCAACTACCAAACTGCCAAACCAAACCAAAAAGCTATGGTTTCAGGCAAAGTGGTATAATCACTATCCATGGCTACATTATAGTCCAACAATACAAAAGATGCTTTGCTTTGAGTGTGTCAAGGCATTTGCAATCAAAAAAACTACTTTAGAAAAAAAGAATGACCCTGCATTTTGCTTGAATGGTTTTTGTAATTGGAAAAATGCCACTGAGAGCTTTAATCACCATCAAGCCAGCAAAGCACACCATCATGCTGTCACTGTCAATGCTTGGGAGCAAATTCCAGTGCATACACAATTATCAAGTGCAGTGACCAAAGCACAGGAGGAGGCAAGGCACTGTCTAATAGAAATCATTGGATGTGTGAGGTTTCTTGCAAGGCAAGGACTTGGTATTCGAGGACACGAGTTGGATAAGGGGAATTTATACCATCTTCTCAAATTTAAGACAAAAGATGACCCACTTCTGACCTCTTGGCTTACTCGTTGCCATGATTATGCCAGTCCACAGTGCCAAAATGAATACTTAAGTTTGTTTGGCAATGCAATTGTGAGGGGAATTGCGTCAACAATCAGGTCTCTCCCAGTAGTTCAGTTTTCAATCAAAATGGATGGCACTCAAGATATACAGGGCAAAGAGCAGGTTTCGGTATGCTTAAGGTATGTGGAGAATGACCTAATCCCACAGGAAGAGTTTGATGGATTATATGAGATGCCAGGAACAATCGGTGAGCAAATGGCCATGGTAGCCCTGGATGTTCTCCTAAGACTACACCTTCCTATCTCAGGGTTGCGAGGTCAGACTTATGATGGAGCGGCTAATATGTCAGGAAGGTTTTCTGGGGCACAGGCAGTGCTTAAAAAGAAACAGCCACTTGCTTTGTATGTACACTGTGGTGCACATTGTGTCAATCTTATTACACAGTGTGCATGCATTGCCTCTCCCTTACTACGTGATGCATTACAGTGGGTCCATGAACTTGGAACACTGAGCAACCAATCAGGGAAGTTCAAAGGGATATTGGCCGCACAAACATTGTCTGAGGGGCCTACCAGAACTGTAAAACCTCTGTGTCCAACTAGGTGGACTGTACGTGGTCAAGCTGTTCACATAGTACTTAGTCAGTATGAGGCTATCTTGACTAGTCTGGAGGAAATGGCTTCAGTTGGCTCTGATACTGGCACAAAGGCCAATGGTCTCCTTGAACGCTTTCAGAAGGGAAAGACTGTTCTTGGGCTGATTCTAGCCACAGAAGTGCTTGGAGAGCTAGAGTGTTTAAGCAGATCTCTGCAAAACCGCTCCCAAACAATTGATGGCATGCAAATTGCTGTTGGCTATGTCAGCTCAGCTCTTCAACAGAAAAGGAGTGAGGAGAAGTTTACAGAGTTGTTTGAAAGGGCAGTGTTAATGGCTGATACTCTGGAAATTGAACCGATTGAAATTCCTCACCAAAGAAAACCACCCAAAAGATTTACTGGTGGAGCTAGTCCCCATAAGCCAAAGACACCAGAGGAATACTACAGGATTGAGTTTTTCAAGGTGTTGGACCGTTTGGACATGCAGTTTAAGGAACGATTTAACCAACCAGACTTGGAGAAACTCAAACAAACTGATAATGTGCTCCTCACTAGGAAAATGAGTGATGTGATTGGAGAGTATCCAGAGATGGATAGGGAGAATTTGAGGATTCAGCTTCAAATGTTTCACTCAAAGCATAAGTTTATGACAACTGGAGAAGCTGCAGATATCCTGAGACAAATGCCAAGTGAAGTAAGAGGTTTGTTTGATTAGGTTGAGAAACTTGTTAGGTGGTTGTTGGTTGTCCCTGTGGCTTCAGCTGAGGCTGAACGAAGCTTTAGTGCACTGAAAAGGCTGAAAAACTGGTTAAGATCTACCATGACTCAGCAGCGCCTTAACAATGTCAGTGTATGCCATGTGCATCAAACAGCACTTGACCAACAGTTCTTGGCCAACAGTTTGTCTCAGTGAATGACAGAGGAAGGCATCTGTTTGGAATGTTTAAATAAATCAAACCATTGAGAATTTAGGTAACATACTGTACCTACTTCTTACAGTAAAATGTGGAGAATTTTTAAATTTGGAATTTGACAGATTTAAAAGTTTCAAAGATTTAATTGAAAAAAAAAAAAACAACAAAAATACAAATTAGGTGGCCAGATACCTGCCACAGAATGTTATGATGTAAATATTTATGAATATTTATTTATGAAAAAGATTTATCTTGGTAGCAAAAACTTTTTTTTTCATTGTGAACTCCATAAAATGTTTTGGTTGTTGTTCCTAAAATGGTCCTTAATGGCCCTAAAATGAACATTAAAATGTAAACATGTTTCATGTTATTTGGCAAATACAAATGCATATTACTTTTCTAAGTGCTTGAACATAATAATTTGCACATAATTTGTTCAGTATTCATTGAAGATGCACTTTTGTTGTGTCAACGCAACATGTCAGTATTTGTTTAACTGCACTTGAACTCTACCTATCTTTTGCAACATTAGAAATAGTAACTAAATTGTTAAGTTCGGTATCATGTAATTGTATCATATTTATTGGGAAGGGGTTGGGGTTTGGGGGAATTAGGTTATTGTCCCTACCAAAACTGACACCAAACCTACGCCCTTGGCTGTAACTGTACGTAAAGGAACAGCCTCTGGAAACCATGTAGCTGTACACATCAGAGTCAACAGATACTGATAACCGCTTCTGGATCTCATGAGCGGACCGACAATGTCAACAATGACTTGTTCAAAGGGCTGGCCAATTGCTGGAATCGGAAACAGTGTAGCAGGGGGAATTGTCTGATTGGGTTTACCAATAAGTTGGCAGATTTTACATGTTTTGCAAAAACTAACCACATCCTTCTTCACACCGGGCCAGTAAAAATGCTGACTAATCCGGTTTAAAGATTTCGCAATACCCAAATTCCCAGCAATGCCATCATGGGCAACATGCAAAATTTCATCTCTGTACACAGATGGGACCACAATCTGATGGACAGAACTCCAGTGATCAGGTACATTGTAAGGCCTCCGTTTTCTCATCAAAATACTGTCCTGAAAATAAAAACACTGAGGCTCTTTGTCAAGATCGGTATCTGGGGAGGCAAGAGACATAAGTGGAGCCAGAGACATATCGGCCTTTTGAGCAGTTATCAAGTCCGTGCGAGACAGATGAACGGAGGCATTATCGGCAGATTGTAACACATCGCCACAAGTAGACATAGACACATTTTTAGCCGGTCTTAACGGCTCATCAGAATGACACAAAAAAGAATCTGACAGATCAATATCCATAACATCAGACAAATGCTTCTCTTCCTCTAGGGAAGAAAGGAAAGGCAGGCAGGCAGGAAAGACATCGGGGTAATTGCACACACACTCGTGACTTGCTGGCTTGCCAGGCACAGTAACCACCTGCAGTAACACTTCCCCCCACACAGAATTTCCAGCAATGTCATTACCAAGAATGAAAGATACACCTTGAACAGGTAAAGATAGTCGAACACCCACCGCGACAGTACCAGTAACTACGTTAGACTGCAGGGTAATATTATGAGGCACGACAGTGCAACCCATCTCAAAGCCTCTTACTAACACGCTTGTGCCGGTTTTAATTGGATTTGTAAATGAAGTTAACAGCTCTGAGGAAGGCCTTCATACACACACACACAACCAACCGTCAGTGACAATTTACATTTGAACAAAAGGGGAGACATCCTGTCAGATGTAGTATAAAAAATGATGTTTTGTATTGAAACTATTATGTTTGGTTCACATGTCACAAGCCTGTGATCAACCCTTTTGATCATTCCATTGTCTAATCAAGCCCACAACCGTGTGACTCTTTGTTCATTGATTGATTGCTTTCACCTGACCCCCTGCCTCTGTATCACGAGACCATATGATGATGAAAAGAGAGAGAAATGCTCAACTGAAGTGTCATTCGGGAGGTTCTGTATGAAGTGATGGAAGCGCTAATGCTGTGCTCTGGGCTTTCCCAAGTCCGTGATTCTTATGTTGCTAACAATAAATGTTTTCACCACTGTTTACAGCCTTTCTGACTGCCTCTGTCTGCGCATGTTTATATATGGACCCGGAGACTTTTTTATTTCTACACTGTCTCCAGCCTGACTAAACTTGAAACTTAAGTAATTATATTAAACTGATTCCGATTATTTAACTCCTTCAAAATGCATCTTGCACACGGCACTATTAAATTGCAATTTACACCAACTCCATGTAAGACACGACATTGTCATGTTTGCAATTATACAGACGGCTATATTGTTGTCACTATTGTCACACTGTTTTCAGTATATAATTTGTTAAGTCACTTTATTGTCAATTTCTCTACATATACTGGACATACAGAGGAATCGACATTACGTTTCTAGCTATCCCACAGTGATGCACATGGTCAGGACAGCCATAGGCTGCTGCGTCTCCACGCGTCGCCTACCCATTCACACACCAGTGGAGGATTACCATGCAAGGCTCCAACCTGCCACCAGGAGCAATTTGGGGTTCAGTGTCTTGCTCAAGGACACTTTGATGGGGTCAGGTAGAGTGGGGTTCGAACCTGAATCCTTGCGGTCACTGAACGGCTCCTCTACCACCTGCGCCACCACTGCCCTTTTCTATTGAATGTATGCTACTACACGTCTATATGGTGACTAGTAGGTATAGTAAAGTTAACATTTACAGTAACAAATGCATGTGTGAGAAAGCCCAGAATTATGTCATCATACGATGACCCCCTCTTGTTTGAACTTACTCCTTTGTCTGCAGGTTTTTCTCTCCCTAAAAAACTGATAAAACTGATTCTGATGAGAAAATGAATCGCATTTTGGGAATCAATAAAATTATGCAAACAATGTTTAATTCAATTCTTAGAGATTCTTAGAGATGTTTTAGTGGGCTCTTCAGGTTCATTACATCTAAAATGGTCCCCAGGGTTGACTGCCACAACTTGACTGCAGTAGCCATTACGATTAATACTCAACTTCTCAAAACAATCACAGCAGTTTGCTTATCTGAAAATACCTAATTACAGAAGGTTTTGATTGCTGCGCTACACTGTTTCAGTGATTCTGCAGAGCTAAGTTCCATCAATATACTAGAAGTAAAAGCTTATTCCGTAACCATGGATACCAGTCTCCTGCCAAGTGACACCCTGTTGGTAGCAATATTGTTACACTGTTATTTTGATAAAACAGTCCTGTGTTATTTTTTAAATATCAAATGAAAGATATATTTTACTTAGAGGTTGGCAACTGAAACTGCTTAACACTTTATTTGCGCTTGGTTTGCAAAAAAACATTTATACCATATTAACCCTGAATGGCTTGTATGGCTCCTTCTTCCTACACTACGGGCCATAGGCTTAGCGTAGGTATGACGGATCTCGACAGCATATTTATGCAGCTTAATGTAAACGGAAACTTTTTAGAAAACAATGGTGTATGCACAGAATTATTTTGGAAAACATTTGTTTATCAAAATACCTAGGTATGTGTAAACGTATCCTAAGACCCCATTTACACATACGTTTTCTCTTAAAAACGGACACTTTCCCCTTCGTTTGCGCCTTTCATTTACACACAAACGGAGATGTCGCCTCTGAAAACGATTCTTTCGAAAAACTCCGGCAAAAGTGGAGATTTGGGAAAATCCGTATTCACGTTTGCGTGTAAACTGCGAAAAACAGATAAAACGTAGTGTTTGGGTCCAACCTGGGCGGACTGATGTCTGGTGGGAGAACTTTGAAAATGAGGTGGTTGTCCCGGAGGAATGGCGTGAGGCTTCTGATTGGCTTGTAAGGCTTTCTCCTTCTTCCTACACTGCGGCCCATAGGTATGACGGCTCTCGACAGCATATTTATGCAGCTTAATGTAAACGGAAACTTTTTTGAAAACGATGGTGTATGCTCGGAATTACTTTGGAAAACGGAGGGAACAAAATATTCGTTTATCAAAATAACCAGGTATGTGTAAACGTAGCCTTAAGCTACATTTGATCATTTGCTGTGGGTAAGGGAGCGGAGAAAAGGTGAATATGAAAACAAATAGCAAACAAAAAAGTTACCCAGGAACAAAAAGAAAGACATTCTGACAGAAGATAAGTTTGATTTCTTTGAGAATGTGTGTGTGTGTGTGTTGTGTTTGTGTGTCTGTGTGTTTGAAAGGGTTGGAGCCCATCCAAAGTAGTTAAGTCTAATAGCGGTTTGTCTTATGGTCTTGCCTCAGCTCGCTGTGTTTGAAGTTGCTAAAAGACTGGTATGCGTGTGTGTGTGTGTGTGTTAGTATGTGTATGAGAGTAATTACAGCCTTCTTCTCTCATAAAGCCTGTGTGCGTGTTGCCTCTGGAGGCCTATTACCCACCCTTCAACAGCTCATTCCACCAAATTAAGAAGAAAACTGCCGACAGCTTGATCTTTGATAGCTGTTCCTCCCCTGACATTAATGTCATCTTTTATTACATGAGAGAACTACATGACTACATTACATGAAGACTTTTTAAATTGACTTTATTGCATTGTTTTAATTTGTTTTTATTGTAATGATACAGTTTAATGAGAAAACACCTTCCACATCTTTTGTAACTGGGCTAAGCTAGGAGTATTTGAGAAAGTATGTAGACCTGTGAACATTTTTCGCAAAAATCAGGATTTACAAAAACTTTCCATGCACAAACAAGTTCCCAGTTTTCTGCAACCTTTTGACCACTTGTGTAATCTTGTGTAACGACCGCAAAGTTTTTTTAGACCAGCACCCTATACAGCTCTGTTCTAGGCTGTGTTTTAGTGATCTCTGATGGTAACATGAAATATTACATTGATAAGGTAGCCGGATGCATAGCGAATGTGGCTGAATGTGAGCAATTTACAATATAATGTAGTTTTCAAAGACAGACAAAAAGGCCTATACGTCAATGAGAGAAAAAAAAATGCTATTCGTAGTAAGTGTACTTTGTCAATGAATGGCACTGAACTTACTTTGTTGAAAGCATCAGTTGTACGCTTCCACTCACTTTTATTTTTAAGGCCTCCGAAAAGGATTTAGTAAAGATGTTCTACCTCTGTTAGGAACATGGTCTCGCAATTCCTGAATGTTTTTTTTTTTTTTTTTTTACAGTTTCCATATCATGATTGGCCATTAAAGGCTGTTTTAAAAGTTGGCATATTCAATGAGTTATTATTAACATGGACCTTATTGGGTAAAATATGGGATGACCTTGGGAGGAGCATGAGGCTTGTGCACAACGTCAGAGAATTTTCAATACGGGGAGGACGATCACTCTCAGAATCCTCCCGGGTGGTACTGCAACGAGATGGCGCTCCCGAGCAAGTGAATTAGCTAAATGCTAGTAAGTTACACGGAAAGCGGCTCATCCTATGAAAAGCAGAAAGGACATGAGTGACTTTTTATTTAATTTCTAGTGGAAAATATATACTTAGGTAGCTACTACCACAACGTACATTAAGAAATTAAGTTGTCAACTGTGACGAGTTTTAGCCGCTTAGCTCCATAGACCACAATACATTTTTCATTAGCGGAATTTCAACAGATTGCAGGCAAGTTAATAGAGTGGACCAGCTCCCTGTAAACAGGCTCTGACAACGTATAAGGTAACGCACATCCATATTTACAACGAGAAAAGTACATGTTTTGTTTTTTGCTGACTTTTTGCACACAAAATATTTCAGTGAAGAATCTATGCAGAGTTTTATAAATGGTAGTCATAGAATTCAGTTATAGGCAACTGGACTTCACAACACCAGGGCCACTAGGCCTTGTGATCCAATCTTACAATTAATATACTAATTATGTTTATGGATGATTTGTGTGACCCTTTGGTCGCATACTGAGGGGTGTGGTCACAGAAACACCCACAGTCCAGGATATTCCTGGATACATCTGATATTCCCATGTTTAAATATATAAACTGGATATATATATATATATATATATATATATATATATATATA